>MU225542.1:1470928-1481933 GCA_018584345.1 Thuja plicata
ACCTTGTCCATGATCTCCTCAAGTGGTTAAACTTATTTGCTAAGGACCAGAGCTCTGATACCAATTTTTAGGATTACGATCACTGAGAGGGCGGGGGGGTGGGGGGTGAATCAGTGATCTATCTATTAATACTTTTTCTTCTTATCTTGAATCTTAACTTTAATGCTTAAGTACTTAACTGAATATCAATGCAAGTAAGATAAACATACACAACTCATAACACCAAATATGATTATGGGGAAAATCAATGCAGGTGAAAACCCTGGTGGGAATTATTACCCACAAACATTTTGTACTAGTTTCTTATGATCCTTTATTAGAAGATCCTTAACCCTATTAGGAGTTGTCTTTACAATACATGAAGTACAGTGACCTTGTTAAGGGTTAGACCTTGTTAATAGTCTTTTAAAATAACCCTGTTAGGGGTGGTGGACTCACTATCCAAGGACTCACTATCCAAGAGCACACTGCTCAAACGGTGAAGGTTACAACCTTCTGGATCTTTGATATGCACTGTATCTGCAAGGTGAACTGCTACTGTGACACTGCTTGTCTAATCAGTTCCTTTTGTGTGATGATGCTTTAACCTCTTGTAAATCACTATAGCAATCTTAACTACACTCTGAAATATTCTACTTCAATATCTATATCAACATATGACAGATATAGCTTTGTTTCTTTGACACTCTGCTCTACTTTTCTTATCTCTAGCTTTCGCAACTTCTTCGATCACAAATGACCTTCTATAAGCACTTCCTCAAAAGACATGAACATTTCAGATTTAGGAAACATTTTATCATCTATCTTTATCACTTAACTAAGCACGCAACCCTTCATTAAGTCGGTGCAACATTAATTATAACTTCTTTACTCAAACCGAACAGACGCGTCTCTTCACATAGTCCGCTCCACCAAATTAGCTCTAAATTCTTACTCTGGATGAATCAAGTCATGTTCCTTTAACCACACATGATTAAATCACTAATCCAAAGATGCAAGTCCTGAGGATATGTGCAACTTCTATACCAAAAGAATCTCTGTCGGCTCTTTCCATGATCTTTGTCCTATTCTGGCATTCACTGGCTATACCTCTTCAACTGGCTGTATCTTATTCATACTTTCAGATCTGATCATGCTCTCTTAGACTTAGCATGTATACACAATTACAAGCTTATCTTCAAAGGCACATGCCCTAACTCGGTCGTATGCATGTGTACTGATGCTCTGTTCTTCTGGTACTCTGCTAACTGTCCAGTCTTCTGTACTTAGCCAATTTTTGATCTTCTGATTATGTGTGCTGACTCCAAAACTTCATATGAATTTGTTGCCATAATGACAACACTAAACAGAGTCATATAAACTATTATATTCAAATTTCCAACAAAAAAATTATTATTTAATTTCATATTCAATACAAACAAACTACATTCTCCTTTTTCTCCATCTTTCTATGAGCATTCTGCTCCCCTTCTTTTGACTTATCTAGTGTCTTCTCCACGGTGGGTAGATAGGCCCTTAAATCTTCACACTATGACTCAGATTAATGATGATAAAATTGTTCAACAATTAATTTTTTATAGACAACCTTTTACTCTATTTTTAAGTTCTCAATCTTCATCTTCTATGTTGGAAGCTAATATTCAACTCATGTGTAATGATATTCTAATTTTGGTTGCTTTGAAAATTGTCAATTAAATCACTGTAGAGGAAGGTGTTTCTTTCCAATTTCCTTCAGCTCCAATTCCTTCTTCTTCTTTGGATGAGTAGGATGTCGATCCTATCCCTTTTTCCTCCCCTCCTCATCTAGTCCCCCCATTTGCTAGCTCACATCCTTTTTCTTCTCCTCCTAATTCAACTCGCTCTTATTTTGAGATTCCTTCTAAAGCTCCTTCCCTAGTGACCTTTAATTTCTCCCAAAAAATTTCTTTAGACCAGTCCTCTAGCTCACCTTCTCCTTCCAGATTAGACTTGGAGTTTAAAACTCCTAAGAAAAGAGGCAGGAAACCTCTATCGACAAAAATCAAAGATGAGATTGATGCTAGCCTCCAATCTACTATTCTGGACAAATTTTCCCCTATCATTAGAACAAGGAGTGCGATTTGCTCCCTCATCCCCTAATGAATATTTTGTCTTGGAATGTTAGGGGCTTGAATGCCCCTGACAAAGGATGTAGGATCAAATTTTTTTCTAATTCATCTCAAGATGATATCATTCTCTTTCAAGAAACTAAGTTGTCCCAATCTTCTTTCGATACGACCCTTGCCAAATGGTCACGTTGGGAATCATCTTTTGTCCCTTCTTCTGGTGCTTCTGGAGGCCTTGTTACTCTTTGGAACTCAAGCTCTATCCAAGGTCATCTTCAGTGTTTAGGTTCCAACTGGTAATTATTGAGCTTCTCTTGGTTTGACTTTAAATTTTTGTTATTCAATGTTTATCGCCCCTCCTCCCCTCCAGACAAGCTCACTCTTTGGGAACTTTGAGCTAATAAAATTAATCAATTTGAGGGCCACCAAACCATTCTAGGTGGTGACTTTAATTCCATTACTTCAGTTGATGAAAAAAGTGGTGGTAATCCCACTTCTCCTCGTATCATAGACGATTTCTCTTATTTTATCCAAAATAATGCTCTTTGTGATGTCCTCTGGTCTAATGGTCTCTTCACTTGGACTAACCATAGATCTGCTTCCCCCATTTCTATTAGGCTAGATAGGTTTCTTATATCTCTAGAGATTAAACTTCTGAATCTTTCTTTCTCCTCTCAGATTCTCCCAGATTCAAATTCTGATCACTTTCATGTCTCTCTTATAATAGAAAAATCATCTACCCTACCTACACACAAGTCATCTTTTAAATTTGAGAGTATGTGGTTTACACATCCTTACTTTCATTCTCTTCTCTGTCAATGGTGGGTTTCTTCTCCTTTTGTATAAGGTAACATGATGTTTCAATTTTATAAAAAGTTAAAATTTGTTAAAAGCAAGATTATTGTCTGGAACAAAGAAGTCTTCAAAAATATTTTTGAGGAGAAAAATAGGACTGAAAGTGACCTTAAACTATTATCAAATCAAGGTTAGATTCAGCTTCGGCCATTAAGAAAAAACATCTTCAGGCCTACTGGGAAGTTCTTTGCTCTAGAGAAGAGATATATTGGAGACAGAAGTCTCGTGAACTTTGGTTGCAAGACGGGGATAATAACACAAATTTTTTTCATGCCTCCGCAAAAATTAAAAAAGATTTGTCCTCTATCTTTTCCATCACACATTCTAACACTGGTTCTTCATTATCTTTTGAAGAGTAAATTATTGATGAAGGGGTTTCTTTCTTTAAAAACCTTTTAGCCCCCCGGTTCTCCCTATGGAGGATCATCATTCTGTTGATGACCTATTGCAACCTATTCCCACTCTCATCTCTTCTTCTAATAATACTTCTTTGATGAAACCTTTTTCTATTTCAGAACTTCATTCTGTTGTTTTTTCCATGGCCTCTGATAAATCTCCAGGTCCAGATGGATTCACTATTATTTTTTATCAAAAATGTTGGGATGTTATTAACTTTGATCTTCTTCTTTCCATTGAAGAATACCATAAGAAAGGCTTTGTCTTAAAAAATTTTAATACCACAAACATCACTTTAATTCCTAAATCTAAATCTCCTCTAACATTTGTGGACTTTAGACCTATCTCACTATGTAATGCAATCTATAAGATTTTCACAAAAGCTGGATTTATCTCAGACTTAAACCTTTTATTGCTAAGATTATTTCTCTGCAACAGGGTGGTTTTGTCCCGTGTAGAGAAACTTCTGATGGAGCTCTTTTTGCCCTGGAAGTTCTTCACTCCATCGACACTCATCAAATTCCCTCCTTTGTGGTTAAATTATATATGATGAAAGCATATGACAACGTTCGCTGGTCCTTCCTTTTCAAAGTACTCAGGAAGTTTGGTTTTTCTACTCCTTGGTGCAAATGGATTAAGAATTGTCTTTCTGGTGCATCTTTTTCAGTTTTAATTAATGGTGCCTCTTCTGGATTTTTTCATGCCACTCAAGGAGTTCATCAAGGGGACCCGATTTCACCTTTTTTGTTCATTATCATGGCTGAAGCATTCAGTAGAACTATCCAAAAACTTAATCTTCTCTCTCAATGGAAAGGTGTCTCTATCCCTAGAACCAATATTGTTGCTTTCCATAATTTTTTCGCTGATGATACTTTGTTATTTGGTAGTTCTTCTATTCAGGAAGCTAAGTATATTAAACAAACTCTTAATCTTTATTTTGCAGGGTCGGGTAAAATCATTAATCCACTCAAATCCAAGGTTTATACCTTCTTCACACCGGTCCTTGTTCAACAACGTATAAGCAATATTATTGGCTTTTCTTTGGACTCTTTTCCCTCTACTTATCTTGGGATTCCCTTTTTTTATGGGACATGTCAAGCCCTTGTTTTGGGATGTTGTCATTATCAGACTAAAAAATAGAATTGTAGCTTGCAAAGTCCACTAGCTATCCCTTTCGGGTAGGATCCTCTTAGTTAAATCTGTGTTTTCTGACATCCCCAACTATTACATTTCAGTTCTTCAAGCTCCCAACTCAGCTATTTCCCAAATGGAAAAAGTCATACGTTCTTTTTTATGGACAACAAATATGAATAACGAAAAAAAAATCCCTCTTGTCTCTCTTTAGATTTTATCCAAGGACAGGTCCTCTGGGGGTGCTGGCTTACATAATCTTACACTTTGTAATAAAGCATTTGGGGGTGAGCTAGTTTGGAATATGTATTCTAAGCCTAAATCTCTTTGGTGTCAGATTATGCAGGCCAAATATCTTGATTCCCCCAATCCTTGTCGAATCTTCACCATCTGTGACCCCCCCTCAGGAGCTTCTACATGGAATTTTATGATGTCTTCAAGGGAAGTTGTAGTAAACTATTTATCTTGGCAAGTTCACAATGGGGAAAGTATTTATTTTTGGAAATATTCTTGGAATGTTTTTCCCCCGTTGTATTCTATTCAATCACTTTCTGGTGCCATGGATACTTTTATTCGATTCTGGGGTGATAAGTTAGTAAATTATGTGGACCAGGTTGATCTCTTCTCTTATAAGGTTTCCTGGAAAGATCCCTATGTTCTTCCCATTTCCGTAATCCACATTAGGGAATTTTCCTCTATCCTATGAATCATCCTGTCCTTCTTTCAAATAAAGAAGATAGATTACTAGGGTGCCCTTCTAAACATGGTTTGTATTCTGTTAAAGAAGGATATATATCTCTTCAACATATGTATATGCAATCTACTAATCATCGTGCTTTCTTCTTTTGCTGGGACCAAGCTGTCTCCCCTAAGGCTAAGGTTTTCTCTTGGCTAGCCTTACAAAATAAGATCCTTACTTGTGATAAACTTATCAGCTTGCAGATAAGCGACCCTTTCAACTGTGTTTTGTGTGGTGATATCCTAGAATCAGTGGATCATCTCTTTCTACACAATAATTATGCCTCTCAAAGATGGTCTTTTATCATGAATAAATTACATATTTCTTTTCCCCTTCCCGCCTCTCTTTGGGATCTTTTTCAATCATGGCCTACATTATACTCTAGTTCTTTGTTTGCGTGATTATGGATTATCATCTCATCTTCGGTCATTTGGTCTCTTTGGTGGGAACGCAACAAAAGAATTTTTAGAAAAACATCCTCTGACCTACCCTCGGTTCTTAATACTATTGAAAAGCATATATCAGATCTTGTCAATAATTTTGTTGTTTCACATTTTAATCCTAATGTAGTGTTCTCTTCTTTAGATAGTCGTATTATCAAATCCTAGAATCTCTTGTCACTTCCCTCTTCTCCTATCTTTCCTTGTATTAGTAAAATCCCCCTTGATAGATCTCTAATTAAATGGCAGCCTCCCCAAACTCCTTTTGTTAAGCTTAATTTTGATGGATCCTCCAGAGGTAACCCCGGTGACTCAGGCATTGGAATTTGTATTAGGGATCATCTATGAAAAGTTCTAGCCCTTAAAGCACAATCTATCCCTCAAGGTACCAATAACATGGCAGAGGCTGATGCTTTGTTAGAAGGTTTAACCATTGCTAGAAAACTCTCAATCCCCAATCTCCATATTGAAGGAGACTCCTCGGTCATTATCAATGCCTGCATTAATAGATTTATTGAGAATTGGCAATTAAGGTATGCTCTAGAACAAATTTGGTCTTTCACTGACTCTTTTCATAGCTATGTCTTCTCACACACATACAGAGAAGGTAATTCACTTGCAGACTGTCTTGCAAATCTGGGTTGTGATAAAGTTCTTTTAGATTCTTCAAGGCTGGATTTCTCTCTAGATAATTTCCCTGCTCTTTCTGTTATCATTCAGGATGAATCATATTAGCTTCAAGTCCTTCTTTAATCCCCATCTTCTTCATATGCTTCTTCTCCCTTCTTTATCATACCATTATATATTCTTTTTATTCTTTCTTAGGATGGGTATAGAGGTTTATATATGGTTATGGCCGGGAAGTATTTTACGTATTAAAATCTATGTATATTATTCGTCATCATAAGGATATATACTTATTTATGCTTTATCTCTGGGACTAGCATAGATGCATATATGTACCTTCAGATGAGTAGTCATTGTTTAGCTTTTCTATCCTCTTATTCTATAAGATTATATGTTTCTTAATGTAATATTTTCTAGTTGAGCATTTTTGAATATATACTGCTTTATTGGATAAATATCTATAAGCTTTTTGTCTTTTTAATCTATAAGTGGGATTTTATATCTTCTATCACAAACAGATATACTTTTCAATGTCTTCCTTTAATATATGAGTATTAAGGTATATATTTTGATAGGATAGGTTTGTGAATGCCAAATCTTGGTATTCCTTTCTTTATCATATGGTCATATACTCTTTAATACTTTGTGTTTAAAATGGGTTGGAAAGTATACACTTAGTTATGACATGGTTTACCTTCTTGTTTGTACGGAAAAATTCCCATCTTGGCTTATGTTGATTTTGCCTTTGGGTTCTTCTTTTATGATTGCCATTTAATCTCTGGCTCGTGTGTTGGCTGTCATTCCATCACATTGGTTTTAATTTCGACTTGACGGCTAAATTTCTCTGCCACTTATTTGTGTGCGCTGGCCTTGTTATCTTCGTTAACTCTTTTTATTTTCTTTTCTATTTATAAGCTCTATTTGTTTTTCTTATTCCGCACCTATTTCTTTCTCCTGATCTCATTTTTTCCTGCAAACAGTGTGGGTTAAGCTTTTGTCTTCTATCTCCGCTCTAGGTTTGTTTCCATATTTGTTGTGTTGTTTCCTTGTCGTTTCTTATCTTCTATATTGTGATAGCTTTGTGTTCTTAGCATTCTGATCATGTTGGGCTGTCCTAGCTTGATTTTTGGTGTAAGTACACAGTTGCATTCTTGTCCTACTTATTTATCTCTGCATATGGACTATTATCCGCACAATTACAGAATTTTCTTGAATGTTGAAGAATGGGAGAAGTTGTTTCTTGGTCACATTAAAGATGACATGCTGGCTACTGTATTTACTTGTGAGTGCCCACATCTCCGTTGAGGTATTAAGAGGATTGTGGGTTGTGACATCCTTTTTTCGTCTGGAAACAAGCTAAGTAGAGATATTCAAAAATATGATTTCTGGGGAGGTGCAACACTTGTTGCTGGAATTTGCCATCACCAATCTATTCTTAACTCACATGAGGTTTACATGATGCTAGAGAGTATCAAGGTTTCATTGGATCGACAATCCTTTAGGCCTGTTAAGATTGCTATCCAACAATTCAACAAAATCCTTGCTAAGGAATGTATCACTTCTATCCATCAAGTGGTTTTTGCAATCCTCGATCTGCTAGAATATGATTCCTCCCGTCCTGTTGATTTCCCAGCTCACTTCTGTCTCGTCTCTCTCTATTCCTAATTTAAATCTTAGACTATGTTTGTCTGGTGCTTCTCCCAGCCCTATGGAAGGTTAATTCTCTTTTTTTACTGACATTTGGTGGTTGTATAGTTTTGATTTTTGTGATGAAGATCTCTTCAGATGGTCTTGAGCATAATCACTCTCACCTGTACTTCCTTTGGCAGGCTATACTATTTGTATCACATATGTAAAAAAATTTCTGTGTCTTTCTGTATATCTCAGATATTCTAGCATATGGGCTCATGTAATATTTTAAAGCTGGGGACCTTTGGACAGATTATTTTTTTTGGTGCTTTCTAGCCTTGGCTAGGGGGATGACATGTAAATTTTCAAACTCATACTTTGTATTTGAGCCATGGTCGAAGTTTTTCTTTACTGGTTCTTTTCTTCGGGAGCTTTCTAATCAGTTTATATCAATATATATATCAAGTGGCAATGCCACCTTGCTTCAAAGAAAAAAAACTAAAATAAAATTGAAAATGGCATGGAATGAAAACGTTCAAAACTGCAAATGCTGAAATTTTAAAAAAGAAAAATTTGGGAGTCAAAAATCCGATATCCGATTTTATATCTGATATCCGATTAGGCTTGTACCTTGGCTTTTGGTTTGGCCATGTGTACTGACACCCAGGCCTACTAAAAATTCAACAAGCTTTTTAGCGCGTTTTTGGATGAGTGAAAAGAGGATTTTTTTCACATCGCCACTTTTGGCATACCATGATCCTGCACATACCCATCTGCTACTTGATTATCCATACTAACACAAGATGGTTCAACTATTCCAGTATCCAGTACTGCAACTTCAAATTCTCCAATAACACTTAAATTTTGAATAAGCAAAAGACTCTCACCATTGGTCTTTCTTTCAATATCTTGCAAGGTTTTGAATAGAGAAGGGTGAACCTCTTGAGGTTGAAAATGCATGCCACCATAGAAGCTTTTTAGGAAATCAGTTTTCACTAGTTCAAGCACACTATTCTTTTGAGAATAAAAATCCTTGTCATCAATTTCACTATCATCGTCAATAATAGAGAAAATGTATGATTATCCTTGTTGGACCCAGGCCATGATTCAGGATTTGAATCTTTGACAAAGTCGCCAACCTAGGTTCTTGGGGAGGAACCTTTAGATTTCTGAGGAGAATGAAATAAACAACTCTTCAAATCTCTTCTTAGCAGAGCCGACAAAAATATGTTGGTTAACAGATTTATCCTCTATGAAATATCTTCAAAAATGACTTCTAAATGCCCAAAATTGAAAAATAAAACATGAACCAATAGTTGATTCACTTGCAATGACAATGTACAAGTGCTCTTTGCTTATTTTATGAGGCACGACTACCTTTGGAAGATATGCAATGAATAAAGATGCTAGTTATGCCTTTAACTAAAAGAGGAAGGCAAACAACCATCTATCCATAGCCATAAGATAGATGTGAAAAGTTATATTCAAAGTTAAATGAACACAAAGAACTAACACACATATCACCCCTTCCCACACTCATGGATGTGAAATAATAAAGATGATGAACAACAAACTTTATAATAAATTTATTATTCCAAATTCATAGATTTAGAAACACGATCCTCTCTATTTGATATAATGGAATTTGTATTTAAAATAGTTAAGAGACATTCAAAACTTTCAATCTAAAAGAAGACATAAACAAACACATAGATTAAGTCTTGTTTCTTTTATTTCTCAATACAAAAATTGAGGGGATAGACTCAAATCCATGTACAACAAAGAAAAATGGTAACTAATTAAAGAAGACTGATCTCCTTCTCTAGCTTCTCCTCTTTTAAAAAGAAAAAGAACCCATTTTCTTCTTGAAAATCTCTCCTTAAATAATGCTCGGTGGTCCTTTTTGTTTTCCTAACCGATTCTTTGAAAAATGAAAGACCGTTTCTTTAAGAGTTTAAATATAAATGTTATATTAAGGGAACATAACTCTTTAAAGACTTCCATGAATACCATCATAATATTTAATTAAAAATTATTATAATGCTTCTTTACTTCCTCATATCTACATCATAAAATATAACTTGAACCGAGCAATTCTTGATGCTACTTCTTCTCTATATGAGTATTTCATCATAGAAAATCATTGAGACTTTGATGTACACATTAGCATGTTTCAGATTCTGGGTTCTCAACATTTCAACTAACTTCTATACTTCAAAGCATTTGTGACAAGGATAAGTAAGATCTCACTAATTATTGTCTAGATCCTGCAACCATTAATTTGAGATTTGAACAAATGTATGTTTCTTTTTTCATTTCTCTCAGTGGTGATCATGGGTTCTGAATAAAAATCACAACCACATTCACATAATTCCAATCCATGAGTATTTACCAAAACCTCATTCTTCATTCCTTTAATCATTTCCAGCTATATATCATGTCACAGCATAAGAGCACCCTATTTTTCAGATTAATAAACTGTCGATAGGATAGAATGCGAGCATGTGATTGGTGTTTGTCACAAGTTTACAACAAACGATGAGAACTAATGAAACACCGAAGGCCTTCATTATGAACATCATGCTCCTCTACTTCTTCTTATCCGACACATAAAGTACATTGAATTTCACAATTCTCTCGCTGATACTGGCTATAACTTGAAGTCTTTAACTCCAATTGAGCACCTCCAAACCTATCATCATCAACTGTTCGACCAAATGCAATATTTTCCTATAGTAGATTTATGGAATTCCCTTTTGTGGTGAAATGCATGAACACAGATATCCACTGGTCTAGAAGCAATAATTTTTTATCTCCTTCGTCAATGGTTTGTGGTTCATATTGATAGCACGTTTACAAAAAAAATTCAATGGTATGCCTCTTTCTTTTGATATTCTCTTGACCATTGACAAATTAACACCATCGGGCACGCAAATCATCAAATTGGTGATATCATCTGATCAACTACAATCTTTCACTTAGGGCCCGTTTGGCGCAAGGAATTAAACTGGAATAAGCTGGAATAAGCATTAGTTAATGCTAGAATAAATTTATTCTCTGTTTGTGGGCATTTTCCTTATTCTCGAATTAGAAAACTTATCCCC
>MU225542.1:1523436-1545470 GCA_018584345.1 Thuja plicata
TTTATAAGGATTGACCGGCTTTCATTTCATATCGAGATTGTAAATCATTTCATTGTTGTTAATAGAAGATTATTTCTTGCAACATGCTTTTTCAGTCTCTGGCCTATCGGCCGCCATAGATTCTTCTCTCTTCTCTCTTCTTTCTGCTTCTGTCTCGTAATAGTCTTTGCATGCAGGTGATCTTGGTTGTATTGCAGTTTAGCAATTCTAACACTTTTCTGGGACAATATTCTCCTCATTGTTCTCCATTTTGCCTTTGTCAGTCTCTATTTCCTCCATGTCCCCTGTTCCCCTGTGGTAATCCTGAAGATCATGAATCTGGTCTTCCTCACCTTCCTTAGTGATAGTGTGGTCTTCAATGTGGGTATCAATGTCCCTCTAATCCCTCTGAAATTCCTGAATATCCTATTTCTGCTCCTCATCACCATCATTTTTAATAGTGTGGTCTTCAATATGGGTATCAATAATATTGTCAATTTCTTCAGTAATTTCATCCAATATTTTGTTCTCCATCTTCTGTGTCTCCTTAGTATCATCTTTTCCATCCAAAGAGTCATTGGTGTTCGTCTTCATGTCATCAGTTTTTCTCGGTTTCCCAATGAAAACCTCATCCTTAGAAGACTTGATATCATGTTCATCATCAATTTTCATCCCCTTGATGTCGTCATAAATTGACAAAGAGATATCAACAGTAATAGGGCCTCTACGGATTTTTCTAGCTTTCTCCTTACTAGATCTCTTTCCTGTAGCCACCTCCAAACTTTTCCTCTTAACATTCACAATAATTATAGGGATGGGGTTAGGGATATGCTTCTTACCATAGTCCGTAATCAACAAAATTAAACCTTCATGTAAAATAGGGGAAGATTTAACCCTATGATCAATAATTCTCTGATTGAGAGAGCTTAAGAGATAGTAGGGAAAGAAAACCCTAATGCCATGATGGAAATGGTTAACTAGAACAAAGTGGTAATTGTATACCTTAGAATACCTACCATCAAGTGTGAAGTGCTCCATGATAGCCCTGATCATGAACACCCATATGCGCTTAATGTTTGACAGATTGACATAGTCCAGATCACCCTTCACGAGAATTGCCTGCTCTTCATTAGTCTAAAGGGAATTTTTTATAACCTTTCTTGCCCTCTTTTTTGTCTATTGAAAAATTCATCCCCTCCAATGGAAGGCCCATAATTTCAGCAAGGCAGTCCAGAGTGAGCTTGACAGATTTGCCCAGAATGTTCACTTTCCTGTTCTCCCACCCATTAACAAAAGCTTTCATCACATCCTTGTTGTTTCCATAGAGACGCCTTAAATATCTGTGAACTTTACCCTTCTTGAGCTTGCTCCACACCTCTTTTTCATTCCTCCATTTACACTCTGTTGGTTCTTCTCTCTTCAAATCTCCTCCCATATCTTCATCCTCTTCAATATGACCTCTCTCACTTTTCTGTTTCATACTAGTTCTCATCTCAAAATGAAAATATATTTTCACAAATAGAAAGTACTTAATGATACCTCAAAAATCTTGCGACTTAAGTAAATCATCATTATTTTGACGCTTCACATAGCTCAACATCGTCGCCGTACCCCAAATTAGATCGGAAATAATTGGAATGATTAATATGAATGACCTCACCTACCTTATGATTAACTTAGTCATAATTGAGTAATAATCCCACCTCATTATTAATTTTAGCGTTCCTGTGCCACTTGCAAGTCGCATTATTCTTCACACCAATGTTGGCAAGACAATCAGCCACTTGGTTAGTTTCCTGATAATTATGAGTGACATAAAAGGAAGTGAATTTTCAAGCCACATTAATTATCTTAGCAATTATATGATCAATATTCTACGACACCTTACTTTTTCCTCTAATATTATTAATAATGTTTAAAGAGTCCCCCTCCAGCCAGACTTTCTTACAGCCCAGCTCCTCTGCCAGCAAAATAATATTGAGGGCTGCCATAGCCTCAAACCTATGGTTAGATTGAATGCCCAAAGGAGAGGCAATCACACTAACACAATTACCATTCTGATCTCTTATTATGTCTCCTCCTCCAGTAGCTCCCAGGTTGCCCTTCACGGCCCCATTGAAGTTAGATTTAACCCAGTCTTCAGGGGGCGATGTCCAAGTTTCCATAGATCTCTGATTGATATGATTAAGGTCTTTGTCATTTCTGTCACTTTCCCTCTTACTAAATTTAGACTCAGGTTTAGAAGAAAGGAAGGTTTCTTCCAGTGCCCTATAGATTTGGTTTCCAACCACTTCAGGAGAAGCATGCTTTTCTCTGAAGATTTTATTTTTTTACTCTATCCAAATTTTCTAGCACAAGTGAGGAGGGATAATGAACCAAAGTTCTTTGTCAATAAATTTTTGAGGTAGGTAGCTCCATTGAGCAACAAAGTCCTACCAAACAAAGGGAGAACACCAGCATATATTCCATTTTCTAAAGATGATATCCCACACTTTACGAGTGAAAGGGCAGTGGAGCATGATATGATCACAAGATTTAGAGTTTTCAAAACAAATACTACATATATTAACAATGTTTATACCCCTCCTTAAGAGATTATCAAGAGTGAATTAAGAGCCAATAGAAGAAATTAATTTTAGGTATGAGATTTTTATACCACACAAAGGAACAGGGAGGCTTTTCCTCTCTTTCAGAAAGAATATCAATAGCAGAGGCCACCATATACTTTCCATCAAAAGTAGGATTCCACACAATCAAATCTTGAATGTTATCTTTTATGTGCCAATTATGAAGCTCATGCTGGAGGGAAATAAGACTTACATCAATTTCTCCTAGATTCTTCCGATTGTTGTCCTGCTAGTAATCAATAACTTTAGTGCCAATAGACTCTTTTCTTCTTTCAATAATTTTCTTCCAGTCTTGATTGGTGGATAGAGACACTGAGTGGATCCATTCATCATGCTAGAAATCAATTCTACACCCATCTCCCAGCTTCCATCTTATACCTTTCACAATCAGGTCCTTGGTAGATTTTATACTATTCCAAATGAAGGAACCATTTGTAGTGTTATCTTCATATATAAAGTCCTCCAAGGAATTATTAAGGAAGAGATACTTACTTTTAATGATAGAATTCCATTCTTTTTTATCTCCATAAATCCTCCACAACTATTTTTCCATGAGGGCCTTATTAGTTTTTTTAATAGTCCACAGCCCAAGTCCTCCCAGCTTTTTAGGCTTACAAACTTTTTCCCAAGACACAAGGCTTAGTCTTTTATTTTCCTCAAGCCCAGACCAGAGGAATCTTTTCTAGATTATTTCAATTTCATTAGCAATTTTATGGGGAATTTTAAATAAGCTCATTACATAAACAGGGAGATTCTAGAGATTAGATTTCGGTAATTGGATTTTTTCCGCATTGATGAGGAGCACCCCTTTCCAACCAGAAAATTTATTGTTATATCTGTCTATTAGAGTATGCCAGAAAATTTTTGGAGGATTGGAGCAAAGAAGTAATCCCAAGTAGGAGGAAGGGAGCTTCCCAATGGTACAACCAAGAATAGTTGACATTTTATTTTGTCTTTCTTCAGGAGTGTTTATGAAAAATATGGAACTCTTATTCCAATTGACTAGCTGGCCAGTAGCCACAGTATAGATAGAGAGACCTTTCTTCAGATTTTTGGCTTCTTTAATTGTCGACTCTCCCATGATAAGAGTGTCATCCACAAATTGCTCATGAGAGAAAATAAGTCTAGCAGAAGATGGTTGAATACCCCTTATTTCACCCTTTTCCACCATTTTATCGATATACCTCCCAAGGCACTCAGCAAGAATAGCAAAGAGGATAGGAGAGATAGGATCTCTTTGTCTTAGCCCTCTGGTAGGTTTTAAAAAAAGTAGAGGAACCCCCATTAACAATGACTGAGGAGGATATAGTAGTCACAAGTTGCATGATAATTTTGATGACCTCCTTGTTAAAACCAAAAGAAGACAACACCATCTGCAAAAAATGCCAATCGACTCTGTCGTAAGCCTTAGATAGGTACAGTTTCATCATGAAGCCCTATTTTTTTGCCTTTTCCAGAGAGTGGATATTCTCATGAGCCACGATGATAGAATCAAGGATTTGTCTCCCAAAAAGAAATCCATTTTGCTAAGGGGAAATAATATTCAGGAGCAACTGGAGTAGTCTAGAGGTAATAACTTTATACATAATCTTGTATAAGGAATTGCACAGGCTGATAGGTCTAAATTCTTCCATAGTGTTGGCTCCTCATTTTCTAGGAATAAGAACCAGGAATGTAGCATTTAATTCCTTGAAAAGACATCTAGTTCCAAAGAATTCTTTGACAATAGCCTGAACATATTGACCTATAATATCCCAGAATTGCTGGAAGAACAGCATAGGGAAGCCATTAGGGCCAAGAGATTTTTCTCCTTCGAATTAGAAGACAACATTTCTGATTTCCTTGTTAGAAGGAATAGCTTGGAGCATTTTGTTAGAAGGGGCATCGACCAAATTAGGGATGATAGAGATAATTTCATCTTGATTAGGTCTATTCAAATTATTATCCTTAGCTAGTAGCTCTAAGAAGTATCTTAACATTTCTGATCTGATATCTTCCTCTTTCCGTATAGTTTTACCTTTTGATTGGAGATTAGTTATCCTGTTAATAGCTTTGTGTTTCAAAGCCATCATGTGGAAATTTTTTGTATTTTTATCCCCTTCCTTGAGCCAAAGAGTTCTAGATCTCTGTCTCCATACTAATTTCTCCTTGGAGATAACATTATGATAATCAGCTAGAAGATTGTTTTCCTTGATTTTAGTTTCCTCTGAAAGACCCTCCTTCTAGATGCTATTCTAAATTTCCTTGATATCATTCTGAAAATTCCCTTTTTGATGGAAAATATCCCCAAACACTTCCTTATTCCATCTTTTAGATTACTTTTAATAGTGTTTAGTTTCTTAGCCATTCTATACATAGCTCCCCCTTCAACAATGTAATTCCACCATTCCTCGATCTTATCTTTTAATTTAGGATGAGCTAGCCACATTCTTTCAAATCTTAAGAGAAAATTCTTTCTGCCCTTGATCTGATTAGTATTTAGGGTAATAGGATAGTGATCAGATCCAATACAAAGTTTGGCAGAAAGAGTGCAAAAGTACATTGACAACCAATCATGGGTTAAGAGGGCTCTATCAAGTTTCACCTTAATTAAATCCTTCCTAGTACGCCTGTTGGACTAGGTATAGTCAATTCCTTCCAGGTTGATATCTAACAAAGCTTTCTCATTGATAAACTCCATCAGATCAGATCTGCTGTCCATTTGGGAGTTGGTCCCTCCCTTTCTTTCCTCATTTTTGAGAGGAGTGTTGAAGTCTCCCATAATCATCCAGTTAATTTCTTGAAAAAGATTATGAATATCTTTCAATCTTTGGATATAATTTTGTCTACCTCCTCTAGTGTTAGGGGCATAAACATTGATCAAATTCCAGCTAAAGTTCTCCTTGAGGAAAGTGATCTTGACCACTAAAATATTCTTTTCACTATAAATTAAATTGCAAAAAACATTTGTATTATTCCTGAAGATCCCTATGCCACCTGAAGCACCCTTTGAATCACCACCAATGCTCCCATAATCTTTAGACACATGCATTCTTTCCAATTTATCTTTAGTCATTTTAGTTTCTTGAATGAGAAGAATATCAGGTTTTCTATCTCTAACTGTGTTCCTAAGAACATCCTGTTTATGGAGGCTATTAACCCCTCTTATATTCCAAGAGATGACTTTCATATTAAAGACTTGGAGAACATATCTTAGGGATGGTACATTGTTTTCCATCTGCTATATTATGTTTTTCTTCTTGCTCTCTTTTCTTCTTATGTGATTCCCTTCCTTTCTTACTTTTAGGGGTACCAACATCAGCCTTAAGTTGTCTTCTAGTTTGAACTCCCCCTCGACAATGGTTTTCTTGTTTTTTAGCTAATTCACATAGGAGCTATTGCTCTGGTCTCCTTTTTTGCATGAAAATTTGTTGATACTTTTATATTCTTTACCTGTGACCAATGAGCTTCTTGGTTGACAAGGTTTAACTCTGAACTCAAGCTTGTCTCTAGGCTTTCTTCTCTCTACAGAGCAGCAATAGGGGATTATGAGTCATCCTCACTATCTTCTAAAGAAATACCATTGAGGTCGTGTTCCCCGAAGATTCCTTCATCATAAATAGGGGGAATAGCTGTAGAAGGGGGTAAATATTTAGAATTATTCAGATTTGTTGCATTATTAGAAGTTTCAATCCCCTTCACCTTAGATTGATCCTTCTCTTGACTAGAATCAATAATGACTACTTGATCAATACTTGGCTGATTTATCAAAGTGAGTTGGTTTTTAGTTTGCTTATTTTCCTCTGATTCATTACTAGGTTGTTTATCCAAAATGATTTAATTTTATGGTAGTAGTTTTACCTCTAAATCATTACTATTCACCCTCTTTGTTTTGTTCTCTTGTTGACCTAGATCAGGACTAACTAAAGAACTATCAAGAGGATTGATTTTCTGTTTCCACAATTTTTTAGGTTTCCTTTTATGATCTTCTTTTTCTTTTGGTTTTTTAAGAGGGCAGTTTTTAGCCCAATGACCAGCTTTTTTGTAGGAAAAACAAGAAAAGGGAAGTGATTCATATTCAACATTTTGGATGTACTTAACCAATTTGGATTTGATAGTGATGACCTCAGGAAGATCTATTTTATGATGTATGTTCACATAGATTCTGGCATAGACCAATCTAGATCTGGCGGCAGTCATTGGATCAATCAATAGCAGCTCCCCAAATGCACTCGCGAGACCAACAAAAACATCCTCATGTCAGTATTCCATTGGGAGGCTAGGAAGTCTCACCCAAAAAGGGGAAGTATCAAATATCTTCGCATTGAGATTCAGATTCGTAACCCATTTTTTAAGAGCCAACGATGATTTTCCAAACATCCAGGGTCCTCCACATATCACTTTTGATAAGCCTTCCGTATTTGAAAATACAAATGAAAAAAACTCCTTTGGCATTACTGCTATATCCACTTGTCCCTTGAGTTTCCATTTGCGATAGGTAATCTCCCTAACAAGCTTAATATTAGGTCTTGTCCCCATGAACTTACCAACCAGAGTAAGAGCCATTGTGGAAACAATATGGTCCACAAGGGGGTCAGGGATGGTTATACTAAAGTAACCCTTGTTGGTATCTGAAATATTGTTGATTTTAGGAAAAGCATATTTTCCTGAAGGTTTAATCTTGAATAACGATGACCAACTACCTTTAAGAAGCTTCCTATTTGAAGAATGATCATTCTGATTGGTCAAGGAGCCTTTAAATGAGGTTTCTCATGGCCCACCATCTCGAAAAGGAGGATCATTGACATCATCTAAATCTTTTGTGGAGCCCTCTTCTATTGATCCTCCCACAGTCTGATGATCACCTGCATCAGCAAATGCCAGGTTTCCTCCAGCATCACGTTTCCTGCCATTGCAAGTTTTCAAATTCACTCCTACCCACCCTTTCTCTCCAACTCTAGCTCTCTCTCCTTCCATTAGACTTCCAGATTGCTCATTATCTTTATAATTTTTACATGATGACTATGTGATGAACATGTTTCAATGAGTAGTCACCAATATTTAATTTACCAACACAATCCATTCTTTATAACTAACTAATGGAATTCATAACATCTATAAAGCATCTTATAAATTTAGTTTCATATAGACATTAGGGTTAAATTTGTCATTCATTATCGCATACCCTACCACCTAGATGTACATTATACTAGATATATTTTAAGACACCAACAAAAATGTTCCTAACTCACTCTTAATATCAATTTCATAAGTTAACAATATGTGAATCAATTTATTGAGTTACTATCACAGGTTACACTGAACCAAAAGTGTATTGTACTTCCTTTTTATAAAATTCTCTTAATATTTGGCATCTCCTTTCACAATTATACAACTATTCCACAATTGTAATTCCATTATCATTTATCATTCCTATAGACCTTCTTATCTAACAATAACATTTATCTTTGACATAAACAAAATTTCATTCATAAACCAATCATTTCATAATATTCCTTTATAGTCAATTATTCAAGAGAACCTACTTATCATATCAATATAAGCTAGGTCCTTATTCACAAAACAAGAGAGAACTATAAGAATAACTTTTCATTCAAGAGATCACTTACTTTATTAAAAGATAGCATTAGAGGGAAACAAATGACAAATTCCACATTATTTTAATATTTGTGACATATATAAGTAAGAGCATAAATTTTCCCTTCATTTCACCTAGAAATTTTCATTCACATTACATTGATTCACCCTTCATTTACATTTCATTACATTACCCAACAAGGGATTTCAATAAACAAATACATCAGAATTACAATTCATTGAAGTACATGATGCATAAGTAGTATCTTTGACACCTTTCAGGCATGAATCCAAAGGAAAATTCATCCATGCAACCATAAAAAATACCTTGATAAGATTAACCACCCAACCACGTGGAACCATGTAGTACCACTCCCCCATGCTAGGAGATAGAACCAAGGTCCACACAAGGCCCTAAGCAATATGAGGGTTCACAAAATAATAACTTAAACAAATACAAGACAACAAAATATCACTTAACTATACACAAGGGTTAGGTTTCTAGCATACCATCTAAGTGAGTGTCATCACATATCATGTTTATTGGGATCCTTCCTAGAAACCATGTAACTCCAGTCCCCCCTTTATGAATAGGGTGTTAGTAATAACTGAGAGGGGGGGGGGTGAACCAGTGGCCTCAAAAATTTATCCTTCAAACTTAACCACCAATCAATAAATCTCAGATTATTATGCCCCTAAAAGATGCATGCCATGAAATACTAATAATGACTAACTATCTATCAGTTTTCTATGTCAATCCTTATTCTTTCTTGATTACCAATAAGCAGTATAACTATTTACCGAAACTCAGTAAATAAGCAAATTATACCGATCGATCCAGAGTTAGCTATGTAAGATGAAAAATAGTAAAGAAATAAATCATACACACATAACAAATGAATTTTAACATGGAAAATCTATTAAGGGGAAGACCACTGGGACCGGTACCCCAATTTTTCACTCTTTTGAAGTGAGGCCTGTTAGGAGCCAACCCTGTTAAAGGTTACAAACACACTATTAAGTGCGACCTTGTTAGAGGATTTTATACATAGAGGTTGTCACTTAGTATCAGGCATCTATTGCTACCATCCTTGAATTATCCTCCTTCTTAGACTATCAATAGGTATCAAGCAACTCCAATGCTACTTTCATTAATCAACCTTTTTGGCACTCCTTGAGATGTACCTCAATATATAGAAGACTGTTAAGTCCTGTTCAGTTAAGAGACTTGATGCTTCAATGGTTAAACTCAAAAACTATGACCCGTTCATATTGTAACTTGAATTGCATATTTTTAGATCTATTTAAGTACATTACCTCTCTGACCAATGTATCAATAAAATCTTTGTTCTCTACACTTTCTGCTCTGTGATGCTGTGATCACTATTCGACGGTGTCTGTAGAATTCTTTAGCTCTTCCTTTAGCTTATTTGATTAGCACTGCATGAAGTTGTTCTTCATCAAATTATCTTTATCATCCTCTTTCTATTCACTCCCCTTAATCCCATTCGTAAATGAATTAAGCTTGTCTCTTATATAGACCTAATATTCATTGTTTCTTGGTTCTTGATTCTTGGAATGATAAAAAATCCAGCCGATTAGATTTAAAGCATAACTCCTAATTTGTCTCATAGATATTTTCTTTCCAACTGTACAAATCAGCTTTAAATCAATCACTTATCTCTATTTGAATAAAACAAAGTAGACAACCAGTTAAGTCTATATTTAGCTCTGCCAGCTAGATATTTTGTCATTTTCTGAACTCTCTGTTCTGTCGGTCGCCACTGCAATTTTTCATCGACGACATCTAACTGATTCATCAGTGAGACTCCAGTTAGCTTCGTGATCTCAATCCATTGGGAATCATTGGAATTTTACTCATCGGGAAATTATGTATCTTTGGTCATCGGGCACTTTGAGTCTTTAGCTCGTCGGAAAACCTTCTGACTTTGCTCGTCAGGCATTCTATGGTTTTTCCTCATCGGGCAACACTATGCTTCTAATATTTGGGTATTGCTGTGATTGTTCTTCTTTTCTCTATCTGATGGTGTGCACTCCGTCGATGTTGTTTGTCACTTAGTGAATACTTGACTTTTATGCATTGCTGAAAGCATAACTTTGGTTCCTTTGGCTCTCTGAAGTCTTTGGCATTATGTACATGACCATATCGATGATATGAAGTTGAAAACAATGACAATACAGTCCATTAATTAATTTAATGACTTGCATTATGTTTCAACTTAACATTATCAAACATTCAATTAGTTAAATGTCATCAATCTCTCCCTTTGGCATTGATGGCAACATACTATATTGTCACACTATACAATTTCTAATACAATATGAAATACAACAGTTGAGATTCATCAAACTATCAATCTTTTTGTTTTGTTAACTGATAAATGTCTGACCATCAGTAAGCTCTGTTTTAGCTTAAATTTGATTCTTGCAGCTCTATGTCTTCTAATGTGTTGCGCTCTTTCCTTGTGTCAATTTCTCTCCCTTGACTTTTCTTCTCTTTTGATGTCTTTTTCTCTTGTCAGCAACTTTCCCTTTGTATAATCTTTCCATACGATTTCTCTCCCTAAGGATATAATCTCTCCCTATTGGAGTAATGTGATAATGGATAATTTGATTCTTTTCTGAAGAATGTGATAATATGGATAATCTCTCTCCCTTTGACAACAATGCCAAACAAATATCTTACAAATATCTGACATTAATGTCAAACAATCATTTCTCTCAATCCATAATATATTCCTTGAATTTCCCTTATCCATCAACAATACAACAATATGCTCTGGTGCTCAGTGATGATATATACCTATTTGTATATAGATGTAGCCTTCAAGTTCATCTCTTTGCTTGCATCAACATTAATGATATTCTAATAATATGTAGGCTATGCAACCTTCTAGTCATTTTACTGATTGGTAGACAAGGGTTTGACCCCTAGTCTCTTTCTCAAGTACTCAAATGCATCCTTGGGCAGTGGCTTGGTGAAGATATCAGCTAATTGTTCTTTGGATTGCACATACTCAGGTGTCACCTCCTTTGCTTGAACTTGTTCTCTCAAATAATTATACTTGATGGAAATGTGTTTAGTCTTAGCATGCATGACTAGATTCTTGGAGATGTTTATTGCACTGGTGTTATCACAATAGATAATTACTGGTTCTAGGATCTTCATATGCATACCTTCCAATAACTATTTGATCCATGCAATATTTGAGCAATTTACAGTAGTAACAACATACTCTGCTTCTGCAATAGACTGAGAGATGCATCCTTTTTTTTGCGAATCCATGTGACAAGTCTGTCACCCATAAAGAATGCTCCTATAGTTGTTCTCTTATGGTCATGAAGATTTCCATCCCAATTAGCGTCGGTAAACACATTAAGTTCAAATTTTCCTTCTCTTCTATACCATAAGCCAAATTCCTCGGTATTCTTCAGATATCTTGAAATTCTTTTCACAGCAGTCATATGTGATTCTCTGGGATTAGAAGAAAATCTTGCAACTATTCCTAATGCATGTGCAATATATGATCTAGTGTGTACAACATACATGAGTTTTCCAATCATTGATCTGTACAAAGTCTTATTTACCTCTGATGTCTTTTCCTCTTTTGTAGCCATCGGTGTTCCAACTGGTTTGGAATCTTCCATCTTGAATATTTTTAGGACCTCTTTAATGTATTTGGACTGTGTAATGAAAATACCTTCACATTTTTGCATGATCTATAGACCAAGAAAGAACTTGATCTCTCCAAACATAGAAATCTCAAACTCTTTGCTCATCTCATTAGCAAATTATTTGCATAACATATCATTGCCTCCAAATATGATGTCATCAACAAATATTTCAGCAATCAAAGTGTTAGCATCAGTATCTTCCTTCAAATAAAGATTACTATTATCACTGGTCCTTACAAATCCAATACTTATAAGATAGGAATAAATTCATTCATACCAAGCTCTAGGAGATTTTTTCAATCCATACAAGGCTTTATGAAGTCTACATACCATGTTTTTCATCTCTGGATCTACAAACCCTTCTGGTTGCTCAATGTATACCCCTTCTTCAAGTATTCCATTTAGGAATGTCGACTTGACATCCATCTGGTATACCTTGAATCCTTTGAATTCAACATAAGCAAGCAGTATTCTTACACTTTCTAGCCTAGCAACGGGTGCAAAGGTCTCTCCATAGTCAATACCTTCCTCTTGTGCATACCCCTTTCCTACTAGTCTTGCCTTGTTCCTTGTGACTTCTCCATTCTCATTTAGCTTGTTCCTGGATATCCATTTAGTACCGATGACATTCTTTTCATTTGATCTTGGTACAAGTGACCATGTCTTATTTTTCTCAATCTACTCAATTTCATTATTCATAGCACTTATCCATTCTTCATTATCAAGTGTAGCATTGACATATTTTGGTTCAAACTCACAAATTAAACAACTTGTGTTTAGAGACTTACTTCTTGTTCTTGTACTAGCTTTCTTATCTCGTATTATTTGGATCTCTAAATGCTTCCTTCTTACATATCTAGCAATAACTAGTTTAGCTCTTTGTTTATCATCTTGATCATCATTTTGTCCTTCATTATGTTCTTCATCACTCTATACATTATTTTTTATTATTATCCTGACCATCAGTATTTGCAGCCTGACCGTCGATTACAACATTTTGTTGCTCTAGAATTAAGCACTGTTGCTTAGGAAGAGTGTTAGGTTCTTCACAGTATTCAAACTTGTTGTAGTCCTCTGGTTCTTTTGTGTTTTCTAACTCATTCTTTTCTGCAAATTCATCTATCTTCACATTTGCATTTTCAACAATTTTTTTAGAAGCCTTAATAAGATATTTATAAGCCTTGATTTTGGTGGAATACCCTATAAAGATACCTTCATCACTCTTGGCATCAAGATTTCCATTTCTATCATCGTTTAAGATATAACATTGACTACCAAAGATTTTGAAGTAGCTTACATTGGGTGTTTTACCATACCATAGCTCACAGGGTGTCTTCTTTGTGTCCTTTAATTGTACTTTGTTTAATGTGTAGACAACAGTACTGACAGCTTCCCTCTAGAAGATTTGGGTCATGCCTTTCTCTATGATCAATGTTCTAGCACAATCAACTATGGATCTGTTCCTTCTCTCAGCAATCCCATTTTGCTATGGTGTTCTTGGTGCAAAAACCTATCTTTTTATACCATGCTCATTGCATAAATTAGTGAATTCATCTGATATAAACTCTCCTCCTCTATCTAATCTTAATCATTTCAAATCCTTACCACTTTGTTTCTCTACCATAGCCTTATACCATATAAACATCTTGAATGCTTTAAATTTATCTTTTAGAAACATGACTATCATCATTCTAGAGTAATCATCAACAAAGAGAATGAAATATCTATCTCTATAATAACTCTTTGTCCTCATTGATCCACATAGATTAGTATGGACTAATTCTAGAATATCATCAGAGGTATGGGTTTTAATTTTGAAACTAGACCTTGTCATCTTACCTTTTTGACAATTCTTGCACATGAGGTTTTCGGGATTTGACATCATCGGTAAGCCTCTTACATTTCTTCTTCTTCTTATTTTCATCATGTTGTCAAAATTCACATGACACAATCTTTTGTGTCACAACTATATGTCTTTGTTTCTAGTCATTAAGCAAGTGGTGTTAGTATCATTTAGATAGAATAACTTACCTTTTGTCTGTTCACCGGTACCAATCAATCTTCGTGATTCATTGAAGATCTTTGCCTTCTTATTCTCAAATGCTTCTCTGTGACCTGAATTATTCAGCTGAGAAACACTCAACATATTATAATTCAATCCTTTTACCCAATACACATTTTCACATTTAATCAGGTTATTCAACATTATAGTTCGTTTACCTTCAAATGGACAAGTTGTATCATTACCCATTCTTATTGTACCACCATTGTAATACTCAAAGGTGTTAAAATTTTCTTTGTCACCGGTCATATGGTGAGTACAGCCACTATCTATAATCCAAATATCATTCTTGCTAAACTTAGATATGAGTGTAGTTTCTGCATACCTTTCATCTTCATCTGAATCATCATTCACAGCCACAAACACCATCTTGATGTCTTCATCAGGTTCGGTGTCAGTATCTTCATCTTTACAAGAAGCTAGGTAGCTGGCTTTCTTTCCTTTGTCCTTGTAGTCTTGGGTATCTCTTCTTTTTGATTGTTGGTAACTTTTGTAATCTTTGTTATCACCTCTGTCAGATTTCTTCTCAAAAGATCTGTCATTAACTTTGTCATCTTTTCTTCTGTTAGGACATCTTGCAGCAAAGTGTCCAATCTCTTTACAATTAAAGCATACAAGTGGTAACTTGCCTTTGTATTTACCTTTGCCTCTCTGCATTCTTCTAGCCATAAGTGCTTCTATTTCATCTAGATCTTCTTCTTCACTTTCAATTTCACTATCTCTTCTAGATATGTGTCTATGACTTGATTTTCTTATTCTCATAGAAGATTTAAATGTAGAATCTAAGTTTAGTAAGACACTATTATCAAAGTTATTCATCTCAAATGAAATCAGTCTACCAATTAAACTATCAAGAGTAACTGTATTGTTAGCTACTATTCTCATTTCTTGAATGACAGATAATCTAATAGCATATACATGCAGTAAGATTCTTAAGATTTAACTTACCACTATCTCCTCTTCAAGCGTACCTCCAACTCCTCGTATAGCATTGACTACTTCTTTGATTCTTGTGCTGTATTGTGTGATGTTTTCTCCTTCTTTCATTCTAAGATCATCAAACTTTCCTCTAAGGCTTTCTACCTTGGCTCTCAAAACATTTGTATCACCTCCATTTACAAGCTTCAGTTTATCCCACATCTTCTCTGCAGTTTTGTAATCTTTGACATCTTCAAATTCAGTATCAAAGAGTGAGGAAAAAAGCTCTATGACCATGCAGTTGTGCTCATGCTTCTCTCTTAATTGATCTATTGTTAATTCTCCTATGGGAAACACATATTCAGTATCTAGGAATTGAGTAACATCATTACCAATACCTGATAAGTGGAGTCTTATCCTACTTTGCCATGAATCAAAGTTATCTTTGTTCAACTTGGGCACATCTCATCTATTCATCTTGTGATCTTTATCTTAGGTCTTGAAACCTTCCTTTCTAAGCACACAAGCTATGATACCAATTGTTAGTAATAACTGAGAGGGGGGGTGAATCAGTGGCCTCAAAAATTTATCCGTCAAAATTAACCACCAATCAATAAATCTAAGATTATTATGTCCCTACAAGATGCATGCCATGAAATACTAATAATGATTAACTGTCTATCAGTTTTCTCTGTCAATCCTTATTCTTTCTTGATTACCGATAAGCAATATAACTATTTATTGAAACTCAGTAAATAAGAAGAGTATACTGATCAATCCAGAGTTAGCTATGTAAGATGCAAAACAATAAAGAAATGAATCATACACACATAACACATGAATTTTAACATGGAAACCCTATTAAGGGAAAAAACACTGGGACCGGTACCCCAAATTTTTACTCTTCTACAGTGAGCCCTGTTAGGAGCCAACCTTGTTAAAGGTTACAAACACATTTTTAAGTGCGACCTTGTTAGAGGATTTTATACATAGAGTTTTTCACTTAGTATCGGGCATCTATTGCTACCATCCTTGAATCAGCCTCCTTAGATTGTCAATAGGTATCAGGAAAGTATAATGCTACTTTTATGAATCAACCTTTTTGGCACTCCTTGAGATGTACCTCAATATATAGAAGATTGTTAAGTCCTGCTCGGTCAAGAGAATTGATGCTGCAATGGTTAAACTGAAACACTATGACCTTTTCATATTGCAAATTGAATTGTAGATTTTCATATCTATTTAAGTACATTACCTCTCTGACCAATGTATCAATTCGATCCTTGTGCTCCACACTTTCTACTTTGTGATGGTGTGCTCATTGTTTGTCAGTGTCTGCATAATTCCTTAGGTCTTCTTTTTAGCTTGTTTAATTAGCACTACATGATTTTGTTCTTCATTAGTTTCTCTTTAGCATCCTCTTTCTATTCACTCCCCTTAATCCCATTCGTAAATGAATTAAGTGTGTCTCTTATATAGACATAATATTCATTGTTTCTTTGTTCTTGATTATTAGTGTGATAAACAATCCATATAATTAGATTTAAATCATAACTCTTGATTTGTCTCATAGATATCTTCTTTCCAACTGTACAAATCAAATTTAAATCAATCACTTATCGTTGGTCAAATAAAACAAAGTAGACAACCAGTTAAGTCTATATTTCGCTCTGCCAACTACATATTTGATCATTTTCTGAACTCTCTGTTCTGTCGGTCACCACTGTAGTTAGTCATTGGTGAAAACTAATTGATCTATCAATGAGACTCTAGTTTTCTACATGATCTCCGTCCATCGGGCATCATTGGAATTTTACTTGTCGAGCAATTAGGTATCTTTGGTCATCGGGCACTTTGAGTCTTTATCTCATCAGGCAACCTTTTGACTTTGCTCGTCGGGCATTCTGTGGTTGTTCTTCATTGGGTAACACTATGCTTCTGATCATCAGGTATCATTGTGACTGTTCCTCTTTTCTCTATCTGATGGTGTGCACTCTGTCAGTGTTGTTTGTCACTTAGTGAATACTTGACTTTTATGCATTGCTGAAAGCATAAATTTGGTTCCTATGGTTCTCTGAAGTCTTTGGCATTATGTACATCACCGTACAGATGATATAAATTTGACATCAATAACAATATAGTCCATTAACTGATTTAATGACTTGAATTATCTTTCAACTTAACATTATCAAACATTCAATCAGTTACATGTCATCATAGGGATCCATCCTGGCAGTTACCCATGGTCCCGATACTCCAACAAGACTATGTGGGCATTATTATGTGTCTTTCATTATCTTTTAAATCCCCCTTCCCAAGTTAATTTTAAGGTTATCACTTAATTAAAAACTCACCCATAGGATCTCCTAGCAGCCACTTTGGGTCCTAGCACCTATGGTGAGCTACTCACCTAGGGTACATAGTCCCCTACTCAAAACATGACAAAAGAATTGCAATACTTTAAATGCTTTATTTCAGAGGTTTAGGAAACTCTCATGTGTACTTAGACCACCAAGATGATTCCTAACCTTAACCATAAACAACATAAGAATAGGACAAGGATGTCACATACTCAAGACACCTTAAGTAAAACATTATGATCAAATTCAAACAATAAAATGAACATAGAAGAAAATAATCCCAAATGAAATAAACTATCAAAAGGAAGCATGATAAAGTGACATCCTACACCTTCCAAAGATCAAAAAAAAATTTAAGTAGGACTTTAACCACTATTCTAACATAAAATCCACATAGAATTTAAAGCCACACAAGAAGACATAATCACTCCCAATAATAGATAGTGACAAACTCATCAAGCCAACACATTAGATACAGATACTTAATTTCCAGATTCAATTATGAACATTTTTAAACTACCTTAATTATCTATAAATATGATCATTAATAGAACAGAAACAATAGAAAACATGCCCCTACATTAAATTACATAGAAACAATAAAATTCTTTCTAGTTTTAGACTCTACCTGGAGTCTTCCAGAGAATTTCCTTGGTGTTAGAGCAATTCCATCAACTTTGAGGTTGTCCAACATCCTTCTTGCTGCCCTCCTGGATATACCCCCACATAGTGATCAATAAATTTTGAACCGTATCATATTTCTTTGATCTCGCTGGTGAGTAGTTGTGCAATTGGGTTCTTACCAACATATTAAAAACTTAGCAAGGTCCAACGGTGGGCTAGAGAGATATGGTCTCCGCATCACAACTGTATTTTTTTCTTGCAACAACCATTTCTCCATTTTCTCAGAAAAATAAAACACTATCCTCTTCATCAATTCTTGAGTAAATAATATCATTTTCACATTGCCAATCCTTTTTCTCAGAATCTCCCAAAATGCCAAGTCCCCCTCATAAATTTTTTAATTTTATACATATAGACAACTATATGGTTGGAAGAGTTGCTTTACAGGAAGCAACTTCTCCAACTTCCATAGTTGGTTTCAAATTAAATCAATTATTCCCGTGAATGATAGGTTACAAATTTAATTATTTATTAACTTCAATAATCTTATGAAGTAATAAATTATACCAATGATAAGAAACATGATCAAGTAACTCACATAACCCAATGGTTACTAGCTAGCCTTACTCCTAGGCAGTCTTGAGTTTGAATCTCCTAGAAAGCTAGTTTTACCAATTAGGTATAATTATCTTAGTTCTTCTATTATTATTTATTTATTTATTTTGTCTCAATACAATATTTACATCACAACTCTAATTATACATATACATATCTTTATACATACACAAATATATTTATATTATATACATAGGCATATATGTGTGCACCCATATATACATACATATACATATATTTAGTCACACCAAAAACTTATTTAAACACATAATATATCTATTATATATACATATATTTATTTATTTATCTAATAAAATAACCAAGAATCATATTAAAAACATAACTTTCAAGAATAAAAGAACATAGTCAACTAGCAAAGATATAAATATCAAAACCATAGAAATAATAAAACAACCCAAACCCAAATAGGGTGACTTCCTGAAAAAAATAACCTAAGTCACAAGGGGTCTACTTTGGGAAACCTTGGTAATATCTCCATGACAACATTTGAGGATTTTAAAGGCATGCTCAAACGTGTTCAGCCAGGTGGAGTTGATGCCTGGAACCTGCATTCTGCATCACCAAGTTGAGAAACACAAATATATACATATATGTGCAAGCAATTGCAAACAAGGAGGGGGAGTGTGACATCATGTGGATCTCCCGTGGAAGTGACTATGACTACCTCCCCTCATCCTACACACACCATACAATACTCATTCTAAATCATGATTGAATTAGCATTGTTAGCTCCACCATAATCTCAAAATAAAAAGGAACTATCATCATTGATAATGTCATCATGTATATAAACCAAACTCCATTAAATATTCTAATAATATAATTCATTCAGATCATTTCCAAATTATCATTAGGATGAACCTATAATCCAACATATTTTGAAAGCATCTCATCATCTAAACAAATAAGAGAAAGCATAGATTTCAAGTATGATGTCACTAGGGTATAAGAACCCGTAATATAAAGTAATACTAATTAATTATAAAAAAAGGGTAAAATTGAATCCATAATATGATCCATTAGGTTATTTGGGTTAATCCCTAATCAATAGTTATTATCATAATCATTAATTAAATCATACAATAATGTTAATTATGATTAGGTAAAGCATAAAAAGAACCTAATCTTTATGGTAACTTATAACAACATATATACACCTTCCATAACATAGTCATAAAAGTATCTTGATCAACTTAATCCATCCCAGTGTTCTCAAACCATCAAAAATGAAGTTCCTCACCCAACAAACATATCAGATTGTTTCATAACACGATGTTCCTAAATATCATTAACACGTAGTTGGCATCACTAATCAAAGAGAAATATACATTAAACACTTGTGTGGAGATGAGATAGATTGGATTACTAAATTCAATCTGAATCATTAGTAGAGAATAAAAGTCTCAAACTTCCAACAAGCATAATCAGGTTTTGTGAGGGTTGGAGGGGCATTACATCCTCCCCCCCTTAGATTCAACTTACTCCTAGAAGTCGGTAAGTACTAAAACATTCATAATACATAACAAATAAATACCTAACAAAATAATACAACCTCTTCAAGTAATCAGCTTATCACATTTTTGTGGTTCTTACATTGTTTTAACTTATTTCAGATTAACATAGACCACTCATGGAAAATTGATGAAATAGACTATTATAATGCAAGAACTTTATATAGACAAGATACTTAGAATTAAAATGTATTTTCTATCTTACACCAATTCATAACCTTTGATAGTTCCTTCTATACATTCCTACTAAGACTAATATCAGGTATAAAGAAGAAATAAAAACATGGTTTTTATATTGACATTCTTACTTCTTTTTACAAAATCAAAGTTCTTATTTATTGTAACTAAGATAAGGGGTAAGAATTCTTGATAACATCTCAAAACCTAACAAGATATAAAATATGAGTCACAAAAGTATTACATTTGTTAGTATGATATAATATCACTTTTAACCTTAGGAGTAATTATAATTGTGAAGCATCTTAAAAGTTCCTATGCAATTTTCAAATAGGGACCCTTAAATAGAAACCAATACAAGATGGCATAAAATATTTATATGATAAATTAACTTATCGCATTCAACCAAGCATTATTCAACTTATAATTTACCTTAACACCTAGTTCTATAGGCAAGTCTTAGCAAGAACAAAATAGTTCCTTATTATGTAGCAACTATTTATATCCTATCATGAAGTGTCTCGAATATAATGTAGAACACACACATAAATACATTTATTTTTACAAGAATGAAATTGGAAACACCTAATATAACCTATATTATCATTAGATTACCTTGACCTTACTCCTAGATAACTTATGATAGTTTAGCCAATTATTGCACCATTAATATAGAATACCATTCCCTGCAAACTGAATGTCAGGCACTTGTACAAACACACCTACTTCCAATCAAATTTAAATAGTATGATGATGAGTTCATATAAACTTGTTACTTTAGAAATACTGTAATGTCCCCACCAGGGAACCCATAAGGAATCAGGTCTTATAACCAAAAATTGCAACTAACAATTTTTTTTTTTTTTTTCTAACATTAAATCATTACTGCTTCACATAATATTCCTTAAGGTTCCCTTAATGAATTCATTTGCTAACATATTAACATTACTTATCCAAATTGAATTTCATTTCCTTTCTTTACTTTCACATTTAGAACTTAAGAGATAGGTTAAGAAAATAACATTTTATTTACAATTATATTCCTTACTTTATATACTAATTCCATTTCTCCTTCCTACACATTGAATAACTATTAATTACAAATCACATTTCAACTTTAGCATAATAAACATTTTTCTTTCATTTCAACAAAGAAGAGATAGAAAAGATCATTCAACAGTACATTGTATATTTCCAACTTTGTTCTTTCAAATAATAACCCTTGAAATCAAGCCTAGAACTATCCCTCCCAAATACATTGCTTTTCTTTTCAATTACATCTTTTTGATAATAGATCTCATAATAACAGGTACATAAATGGCCCAAACGCACTACAACATATCTTTACATCTTTATTTTCAGTAACAATGATAAAAGTCTTCATAGAATCTGAACATATCCAAGCCATGAGTCACGAACAGGACCTCGAAAGATTTTTGCCACCCAACCATGTGGAACTAATGAGGTTCCACCCCCCATGCTAGGAGATAGAACCAAGATACTCACAAGGTCCTAAGCAGTCTAAGGCTCAAAAGATACATAAATCCAAGATTCAAAAGAACATAAAATATCACCATACTAAAACATAGAAGTCAAGGTACTAGGATACCACCTAAGTGAGTGTCATCACACAACCTATATATTGGGATCCTTCCTGGCAACCATGTAACCCCGATCCCCCCTTTATGAATAGGGATCCATCCTGGTATTTATCCCTAGTCCCAGTACTCCAATTAGGTATGTGTGGCCATTATTATGTTCTCTTTCATTATCTTTTGAATCCCCCCTTCCCAGGTTAATTTTTAAGGTTATCACTTTTTACAAACCCACCCATAGGATCATCTGGCAACCACTTTAGGGTTCCAAC
>MU225542.1:1548744-1565847 GCA_018584345.1 Thuja plicata
GAGAGAGAGAGAGAGAGAGAGAGAGAGAGAGAGAGAGAGAGAGAGAGAGATTTCTTTCTTTCATTTCAATTCCTTACTTCAAGAAAGGTAGAGAAGAGAGAGGTATTCTATATATATTATAATAATAATAATATTTTTTGATTACTTGATTTTTTCCTAAGCTCATCACAACACTGCAAACATATTTTTCAATGCGTACATTATAATTTTCTCCTTCTACTAGTCATGAAAGTATAAGGAAGAGACAACAAATATTAAAATTCTAACCTCAACATGACACCAGACTTGCAATGTTTACATACATACGAACAAACACAATATACTTTTAATCTGGAAACAAAGTATTACTATTTGAGTGCTACCTTAATCAATTCTTAATTCAATTCTTCAATCCAAATGAACTCTTGTCTCTTTCACAATCACAAGGCATATTGTTGATAGTTACTTAAAATATCACGTGTATGAAATTTAATTAGTATAATTTATACAGGAAATAACAGAATGGGGAATCATCCAAGGAAAGAAGTATGTATATTCCTTAAATTTTTTCAAAATAATCAATTTAACAAAAACTCAAAGCACATGTAATGACATTTAAGAGATGCATTGGCATATACGAACGATCAAAATAATCATTTTCTTCCAAACACTCTATGTTCTAAACAATTTAAGTGAAAGGTATAGACTCCCTAGTGAGTAATTTTCACCCAAGCTGAACATTTATTTGAACGCATTAATAAACCAAAAAACAAAATCTTCAAAATATAAGTAAATTTCTAAGATAATTCAATATTAGTACTATCTAGTATTTTTGCAAAACACTAATAACAGACACACTGAAAGATACTCATAACTACAATTCAATTTTGCAAGAATGATGCTAACATTCGTAAGAAATATAATACAAGAGCTTAAAGGGTAAGCATAGGTGAGTTATGAGTCCCAGAATTCCCAGTGTGGAGACCTAGGGCTCTGATACCAGATGTAACGCCCCACCAAGGAACCCAAGAGGACTGACCATCTAATCTCAAAAGGTGAAGTAAAAAAAAAAACTCTAAACTATTACAATGCACATTTAGAAAAAAATCAATACACATATGCTCACAAAACATGAATGGAACATAATTGAGATTTCCTAGTCCTCACAGGTTCCCTAACACTTCTACTCAAACAATATTAATTAATCTAATTACATTTAAGAGTTTCATAATGAGTTACAAGTATAGCATATTTATAACCCTTTATAATAAATGACTACTTTGTGATGAACATGTTTCAATGAGTAATCACCAACATTTAATTTACCTACACAATCCTTTCTTCATAACTAACTAATAGAATTCATAACATCTATAAAGCATCTTATAAATTTAGTTTCATATAGAAATTAGGGAAAATATTATCATTCATTATCACATACCCTACCACCTAGATGTACAGTGACTAGATATATTTTAAGGCACCAACAAAAATGTTCCTAACTCATTCTTAATATCAGTCATAAGTTAACAATATGTGAATCAATTTATTGAGCTACTATCACAGGTTATACTGAACCAAAAGTGTATTGTACTTCCTTTTTATAATCTTCTCTTAATATTTGGCATCTCCTTTCACAATTATACAACTATTCCACAATTGTAATTCCATTATCATTTATCATTCCTATAGACCTTCTTATATAACAATAACATTTATCTTTAACATAAACAAAAGTTCATTCATAAACCAATCATTTCATAGTATTCCTTTATAGTCAATTATATAAGAGAATTGACTTATCATATCAATATAAGCTAGATCCTTATTCACAAAACAAGAGAGAACTATAAGAATAACTTTTCATTCAAGAGATCACTTACTTTATTAAAAGATAGCATTAGAGGGAAACCAATGAAAAATTATACATTATTTTAATATTTGTGACATATACAAGTAGAGCATAACTTTTCCCTTCATTTACATTTCATTACATTACCCAACAAGGGATTTTAATTAAAAAATAGATTAGAATTACAATTCACTGAAGTACATGATGCAGAAGTAGTATCTTTGACAGCTTCCAAGCATGAATCCAAAGGAAAATTCATCCATGCAACCACGAACAATACCTCGATAAGATTAACCACCCAGCCATGTGGAACCATGTAGTTCTACTCCCCCGTGCTAGGAGATAGAACCAAGGTCCACACAAGGCTCTAAGAAATCTAAGGCTTCACAAAACAATAACTTAAATAAATACAAGACATAACAAAATATCACTTAACTATACACAAGGGTTAGGTTTCTAGCATACCCTCTAAGTGAGCATCATCACATATCTTATTTATTGGGATCCTTCCTGGCAACAATGTAACCCCGGCTCTCCCTTTATGAATAGGGATGCATCTTGGCAGTTACCCATGGTCATTATTATGTGGGCATTATCATGTGTCTTTCATTATCTTTTGAATCCCCCCTCCCAAGTTAATTTTAAGGTTATCACTTGATTACAAATTCACCCATAGGATCTCCTGGAAACCACTTTGGGTCCCGACACCTATGGTGAGCCACTCACCTAGGGTAGCTAGTTCCCTACCCAAAACATGACAAAAGAATTGCAATACTTCAAATGCTTTATTTTAGAGGTATAGGAAACTCTCCTGTGTACTCAGACCATGAGGATGAGTCCTAACCTTAACCATAAATAACATAAGAATAGTACAAGGATGTCACATACTCAAGACACCTTAAGTAAAACATTGTGATCAAATTCAAGCAATAAAATGAACATAGAATAAAATAATCCCAAATGAAATAAAATATCAAAAGGAATGGTGATAAAATGACATCCTAAACCTTCCAAAGCTCAAAAAAAAATTTAATTAGGACTTTAACCACTATTATAACATAAAATCCACAAAATTAAAATCCACACAAGAAAACATAATCACTCCCAATAATAGATAGTGACAAACTCATCAAGCCAACACATTAGATATAGATACTTAATTTCTAGATTCCATTATGAATGTTTTTAAACTACCTTACTTATCTATAAATATGATCATTAATAGAACAAAAAAAATAGAAAACACATTCCTACATTAAATCACATAGAAAAAATAAAATTATTTCTAGTTTTAGACTCTACCTGGAGTCTTCCAGATAATTTCCTTGGTGTTAGAGCAATTCCATCAACTTTCAGGTTGTCCAACATCCTTCTTGCTGTCCTCCTGGATATACCCCCACACAGTGATCTATAAATTTTGAACCATATAATATTTCTTTGATCTCTCCAGTGAGAAGTTACGCAATTGGGTTCTTACCAACATATTAACAATGTAGCAAGATCCAACAGTGGGTTAGAGAGATATGGCCTCCGCATCAGAACTATATTTTTTTCTTGCAACAACCATTTCTCCATTTTATCAAAAAAATAAAACACTATCCTCTTCCTCAATTCTTGAGGAAATAATATCATTTTCACATTGCCAATCCTCTTCTCTGAATCTCCCAAAAGCCAGGCCCGCCTCATAAATTTGTTTATGTTATACATATAGACAACTATATGGTTGGAGGAGTTGATTTAAGGGAAGCAACTTCTCCAACTACCATAGTTGGTTTCAAATTAAATAAATTATTCCTGTGAATGATAGGTTACAAATTTAATTATTTATTAACTTAAATAAGCTTATGAATTAATCAATGATAAGAAACATGATCAAGTAACGCACATAACCCAATGGTAACTAGCTATCCTTACTCCTAGGAGGTCTTGAGTTTGAATCTCCTAGAAAGCTAGTTTTTCCAATTAGGAATAATCATCTTAGTTCTTCTATTATTCTTTATTTATTATTATTATTTTTTATCTGAATACAATATTTACATCACAACTCTAATTATACATATACATATCTTTATACATACTCAAATATATATATATATATATGTGTGTGTGTGTGTGTGTGTGTGTGTGTGTGTGTGCATCCATATATACATACATATACATATATTTAGCCATGCCAAAACCTTATTTAAACACATAATATATATATATATATATTATATATACATATATTTATTTATTTATCTAATAAAATAACCAAGAATCATATTAAAAACATAACATTAAAGAATAAAATAACATAGTGAATTGACCAAGATATAAATATCAAAACCATAGAAATAATAATACAACCCAAACCCAAATAGGGTGACTTCTTGAAAAAATAAACTAAGTCACAAGGGGTCTACTTGGGGAAACCTTGGTAATATCTCCATGACAACAACATTCTAGGATTTTAAAGGCACGCTCAGACATGTGTGGCTAGGTGGAGTTGATGTCTGCATCCTTCATCACCAAGTTGAGAAACACAAATATATGCATATATGTGCAAGGAATGAAAAACAAGGAGGGGGAGTGCGACATCATGTGGATCTCCCGCGGAAGTGACTGCGACTACCTCCCCTCATCCCACACACACACCATATAATACTCATTTTAAATCATGATTGAATTAGTATTGTTAGCTCCACCATAATCTCAAACAAAAAATCAACTATCATCATTGATAATGTCATAATGTGTATAAACCAAATTCCATTAAATATTCTATGAATATAATTCATTCAGATCATTTACAAATTATCATTAGGATGAACCTATTATCCAACATATTTTGAAAGCACCTCATCATATAAATAAATAAGAGAAAGCATAGAGTTAAAGTATGATGTCACTAGGGTATAAGAACCCGTAATACAAAGTAATACTAATTAATTATAAAACAAGGGAAAAATTGAATCCATAATATGATCCATCAGGTGATTTGGGTTAATCCCTAATTAATATTTATCATCATAATCATTAATTAAATCATACAGTAATGTTAATTATGATTAGGTAAAGCATAAAAAGAACCTAATCTTTATGGAAATTTTGAACAACATATATACACCATCTAGAACATAGTCATAAAAGTATCTTGATCAACTTAATTCATCCCACTGTACTCAAACCATCAAAAAGGAATTTACTCACACAAGAAACATATCGGATTGTTTCATAACACGATGTTCCTAAAATATCATTAACACATAGATGGTATCACTAATAAAAGAGAAATATACATTAAATAATTTTGTGGAGATGAGATAGATTGGATTACTAACTTCAATCAGAATCATAAGTAGAGAATAAAAGTCTCAAACTTCCAACAAGCATAATCAGGTTTTGTGAGGGTTGGAGGGGCATTACAATAACTAATTCACCGCTCCCCCACTCAATTATTCTAAATCATTCTAACAATTGGTATCAGAGATTTTTGGTGCTTATAAGGAAATTTTGAATGTACTTGAAGCTAAAGATCAAGATGTATAAGAAGGAGGTACCAAGGATGAACAAAGAGAACTTCCCTGCATGGAAAATTTTAATGAAGCTACACCTAGTTGGAATTGGAGAAGCAACAAAATACTATGTGGAACATGATTACATAACAATACCTACAACTTTGATAGCTCATAAAATGAAGGAAAAGAAAGAACACAATAAAGCAATGTTCGAGATTGCATCAGCCCTAAGTTATCCTGAATTTGAAGATATAAAATATTGTACTAATGCAAAAAAAATGTGGGACACACTGGCAGCTATCTATGGTAGAGACACAAATGTACTAAGAACTAAATCTGAAAGCTTGAGAGGTAAGTTTGATGAAATGAGAATGTTAGAAGGTGAAACTATTGTTCAATATTGTATCTGAGTCAAGGAGGTTGTAAATGATATTAGAGGAGCTAATGGAACTATTGATGATGATACTGTTATTATTAAGGTATTGAGAACCCTACTTCCTACTTATTCTATTAGATTTTCTGCAATACAAGAACTGAGATGTACTCCTGGTAACAAATTAACTCTGGAAGTTCTAGTTGATAGACTTACTTTTTTTGAGTTATCAATTTTTTATAAGTTCACCCCTCACAATGTTGATTCTACATTCAAATCGCAATTGACTCTTCATAAGATTAAGAAAGGAAAAGAAAGGTGTGTAAATAGTGACAGTGACACTTCTGATGATGATCTTGACGAGCTTGAGGCATTAATGGATAGAATACTACCGAGAGGAAAAAGAAAATTCAAAGGTAAACTTCTTATAATCTATTTTTCATGTAACAAAGTTGGCCATAATACAGAAAGATGCCCTGGCAGGAATGACAAGGATGAAAGAAGAGAAAGCAAGTACAAAGAAAAAAGGGATGAAAGAGACTATAGAAGGTACAAGGACTATAAGGATAAAGGTAAGAAATCTTTCTATATTTTAGAAGAAGAAACTGACAGTGAATTTGATAAATTTGATGATCATGATATAGAGGTTGTTTATGTTTCTATGAAAGATGATTCTGATGAAGATGAGAAAACTACACTTATTTCAAATATGAATAAAGGTGATAGATGGATAATTGATAGTATTATCTCACATCATATGACTCATGATAAAATTAAGTTTGAAACCTTAAATCGTTGCAAAGGTGGTAGCTTTAAGTTTGGTAATGATACACCTTGTCTTGTGAAAGGAAAAGGATCAGTAAAATTAATAGATAAGATCAGATATGAGAATGCTTATTGGGTTGAAGGACTTAACTGTAACTTGTTGAGTGTTGAATAGTTGAACACTTTTGGATACTGAGTTGAATTTCATCACAAAAAGGCTAAAATATTTGATGCTACTGCTGAACTAATTGGAAGTGGAGAACAACCAACAGGTAATTTGTTCTATCTAGATCTATTTGTTGAGACATGTTTGTTTGCACAATATGATGATGTATGGTTATGGCATAAAAGGTTGTGTCATGTGAAATTTGATAATTTGGTAAACATTAGTAAGATGAAGAGAGTAAGAGGGTTACAAAGATTCAAGAAAATTGATAATGTGATGTGTAAGCAATGTCAATTAGGAAAAATGACAAAGTCTAGTTTCAAGTGAAAAACCTATACTTCTGATTATATTTTGGAATTGGTTCATACTGACCTTTGTGGACCTAATGGAGTGAAAAGCTAATGTGGTGATAAATATTTCATTATGTTTGTTGATTATTACCCTAGAATGATGACTGTGATGTTTCTCAAAGAAAAATCTGATGCCTATCATTTGTTTGAGTGGTATTTAGCAAAAAGTTGAAAAAGAGATAGGTAAGAGCTTGAGATGCCTGAGATCTACCAAACGAGGAGATTTTATATCTAATGAGTTCAACATATCTACAATGATAGAGGAATCAAAATATATATGCATACTCCAAGGACTCCCCAACAAAATCGCATAGATGAAAGAAGGATTAGATCAATCATGGATTGTGCTAGAACACTGATGATAATAAACAAAAATATTGCACAAAAGTACTGGAGAGAAGATATAAGTACAATAGTCTATACCTTGAACCGAGTAAAAGTCAAGAAAGGTACAAATGTTACACCTTAACATAGAAATGGAAAACTTGATGCTAAAAGTGATGAAGACATATTCCTAGGTTATTCCACTAAGAGAAAAGCATATAAGTGTTTGAATTCTAACACTAACAAAGTTGTGGAAAGTCCAAATGTTAGAATTGATGAATATGCATAAAATAATGAAGTTGAATATGAGCAATAACTTGAAGATTACAGATCATTTTTATACATGAATGAAGGAGAGACCAACAGTTTACCTAAACCAGAGAAAGAAGCTATCGAGCAACAAAATGATGTTGCCGAGCAACAACAAGAATCTGTCGAGTCGTAGAAATAAGTTATCAAGCAATAGGTGGTAACTGCTGAGCAATCATAAGAAGAAGCAGAGACACAAGATGAACCTAAACATAATTTGCAAGATTAATTTGAAGAACAATAGAAAGAAGAAAGGAGATCGGAGCCTACATTACCAAAATATGTGAGAATACATCATAAACCGGATCAAATCATTGGAGAAAAAGATTCAGAGGTCATGACAAGAAGCAAGTTGAAAAATCAAACATGTTTATTATGTGAATTTGAGCCCAAATCGGTGAAAGATGCTTTGGATAATGAAGACAAGATATAGGCCATGAATGAAGAAATTGAGCAAATAGAAAAGAAAAAAACCTCGACCCTAGTACCTGGACCAAGGGACAAGAATGTTATTGGAACCAAGTGGGCATTTAGAAATAAGTTGAATAAGCATGGAGAAGTCACAAGAAACAAGGCTAGATAGGTATGAAAAGGATATGAAAAACAAGAAGGCATTGACTATGGTGAGATGTTTTCCCCAGTTTCTATATTGGAAGGAGTTATAACTCTACTTGCATATGCAGCTTACAAAGGATTCAAAGGGTATCATATGGATGTCAAATCAGCATTTCTGAATGGAATACTGGAAGAAGAGGTATAATATGGTCTGCAAGCTACACAAAGCACTGTATGGATTAAAGAAAGCCCCCAGAGCATGGTATGGAAGATTACATAATTACTTAGTCAAAATTGATTTTACAAGGAAAAATGACAACAATAATATGTACTTAAAGACTAAAAAAGGTAAAGGGATATTGTTAGCTAAAATATTTGTAGATGATGTTATATTTAGAGGTCAAGATTCTTATGCCAAACATTTTCAAATGAGATGTATATGTTTGAAGAGATCAAATATTTTGTTGGTTTGCAAGTATATCAGATGATGAAAGGTATCTATATTACTCGATCTAAGTATATCAAGAAGATAGTGAAAACCTTTGGCATGGAGGACTCTAGACCTATAAGTACACCCGTGGCTACTAGACATAAACTATCAAGGATAGATGGGTATGTACACCAAGTTGTGGACCAAAAATAGGGGTATAAGTGGACACATTTTTTCTAAAATCGGGTAAACCTGATGTTGGTAAGAAGATGTGTAAAATATAAAAATTGTAGTACTCTGAATCTAGTTTCTAAAATACTAATTATTTTTAAAAATCAATAAGATTCAGAGGGTCAAACCTTGCATGCACAAAAACATGTTCCTAATTTTTTTGGAAAAACATAACATAGTTGTTTCCATGCATGGTACAAAAGATATAGTTATATTTAGTATTTTTTAAATCCCTTTTGTAGGATGAAAGGTAAGAGTGGGATCTAGAAGTTGTGTATTTTTTTGTAATTTTCTAATGAGTATTTTGTTTTTGTGATTTTTTGAAGTGATCGCATCCTGAAAATTTGGTACCTGTTCGTGCGCTGGGCATAACTTGCATCAAAATGATAAAAAATGAAAACTTTTTTTAAAAAGTGTATAGAATAAAGTGTAGAAAAATAATTTATTTGTAATTTGATTAAGTATATCAAAAGTTATTAAAAAAATGGTAGACATATGTTTGTGAGGACAATCAAGACACTGGTAAATAAAATTAATGTTTACTATGCTAATGTTGTCCAAAAATAGAAAAAAATATATGGTTAGAAAGCTAAGAAGACGTATGAGATTATGGTGAAAATTATAAAGCTACCAAGTTGACAAATTGCAAAACTAATGAAGATAAAGTCAAGATTTCATCTTACAAGATGAAAAAATGTCTAAAAGAACAAAAATGGAGGGAAAATGAGCCTCCAAGCCTTTGGGTCATTTTCCAAAGCTCTTCCCAAGCCATAACCTGATCGGGTTTCTAAATTTCAAATAACTCAATCGGGTTATGAAAATCAAAACGTACTTCAAAACTCAATTGGGGTTTGAAGAAGTAAAACTCATGCATTTTATTCTCCATAACCCGATCGAGTTTTGAAGAAACTAAAATAGGCTTTTCTCTGGAAGCCATAACTTCTAAATACGGAGTCCGAATGCCCCGTTCAAAAAGCGTAGGAAAAATCTTGAGATGATCTAATACACTATTAACCTATGATCATCTTTAGGAATCAAAAATTTTTCTGCCATCCATTTGAATCAAGTAAGGTATAAAATAGGTACTCATTATTGGCCATACATGCAAAATATAGGAAAATTAGTATGCTAGAGAGAGAGAGAGCATACTGATTTTCCTATATGTTGCATGTATGGGCCATAATGAGTACCTATCTTATACCTTACTTGATTCAAATAGATGGAAGAAAAATGTTGATGACTAAAGATGATTGTAGGTTAATCATGTGTTAGATTGTCTCAAGATCTTTGCTATGCTTTTTGAACGGAGTCAATTGGAGTCAGTATGTGGAAGTTATGGCTTCCAGAGAAAAGCCTATTTTAATTTCTTCATAACCTGGTTGGGTTATGGAGAATAAATGCATAATTTTTACTTCTTCAAAACCCGATCGGGTTTTGAAGTACTTTTTGATTTTCAGAACCCGATCAGGTTATTTGAAATTTAGAAACCCGATCGGGTTCTGAGACAGATTGTGCTTTTTAATAAGATTTTTTGGGCTTGGTTACCAAGCTGAGAACAATTTCAAATTTTCAATAACCCGATCGGGTTATATGAAATTTGAATTTTTTTAAAAGATGTATCCACTTTTTTGGTTCACAACTTGGTGCATATACCCAGATGATATAGCTGAAGTAAATCAAACCTTGTATAGGTCAATGATTGGATAACTATAATATGGTGTTCATAGTAGACCAGATATTGCATTAGCAGTTGGTATTATTGCAAGATTTTTTGCAAATCCTAAATATAGTCACATGATGGCAGTGAAAAGGATACTAAGATATCTGAAAGGAATAGAGGATTATGGATTGTATTATTAGAAGAATGAGAAGTTTGAACTAAAATTGTATACTGATGCAGATCGGGCAGGAAATGTTGATGATAGAAAGAGTACAAGTGGTGGCACATTTTTCTAGGAAAGAGGGTTGTGTCTTGGAAAAGAAAGAAACAGAACTGCTTTTTTCAATCTACAGTAGAAGGTGAATATGTAGCAGCAATAGTTAATTGTTCAAACATAGTGTGGATCAAGGAATTGTTGAAAGGTATGAAGGAAGAAATTACTTAGCCATTTGTTATTTTTCTGCGATAGCACAAGTACTATCAATATATCAAAGACTTGTGTGATGCACACTAAGACCAAGCATATTTCTATCAAGTATCATTACTTGAGAGAGCAAGTTCAAGAAAAAGAAGTGAGATTCGAATATGTGAATACAAAGGATCAGTTAGCAGATATATTTACTGCATTACCTAAGGATGCACATGAGTATCTAAGAGGTAAATTAGGGGTGATTCCCCTAGCTGAGGATAACTAAGATCAAATGGAGTGATTGCATAAAATTTATTACCCAGAATATCTGATAAATTGATGCAAGGAGGTCACACTTTATAAGTTGCCCAAAAGTTGTGAAGAGTAACACACAAGATGTTGATCAATCTTAAGCAAGATAACAGAGGGAGCATATAATTCAGAAACCTGACATAGAGATATCTACATGGTGAAGATGAATGACTTTGGAATTGTTGTCAAAGAGGAAGATAATACCATAAGACAATGAGGGAGATAAGACTATGAGGGAGATAAGGTAAGAGAGATCTATCCAAGAGGGAGCTGATATTTGCATTGGAGAGAATCAAAATGAAGCTAAGGACATTAATGAAAATCTATTCGCAGAACATACTTCTTGGATTGCTGGTAACTATGCATGTGGTTTTGTTTCCATGTGGTGTTTTCCATCACTACCAAAGATGGAGATTATTGGAAGCTACAATTGAAACAATTTTTATGTTGTCATTAATGTCAAACCTTAATTGGTAAGATAGTTTCTATCTAGTAAAGTACCATACAATTTGATTGATGAAGACAATTTGAAAAAAGAGGAGATAACAAGAAGACCTAGTGAAATGGTGGAGTTATGAAAAACTACAATGGGTACTTGATTAGTTGGGAAATTGAAAAGATAATGTATTGTTTATGTTTAACACTAAGTGAAGAATGGAAGACTAACAGATTAGTCTTGACCAAGAAAACGAGAAGAAGATTAAAGAACTTAAGTTTAAGATGAGTTATGTGAGTGTCAATCGAGCGCCAGTAAATGCCAAGTTGTGTAGTGTTGATAGAGAATAAGTATTTACTAAGTTGTCTAGTCATGATTGATCGAAAGAACATAGTGATGACCAAGTGTCAGTATTTTATAGTTTGAGAAAGAATTGAGATCCTAGCTGACATAGTTGAATTCTTGGGATATGTAAAGATTGTGGAAGATAAGGATGAATGTTGTGGAGAATTTAATAAGCATTTAATATATGTTTAACCATTACTATGTATGGATTCAAGGATTTTTGAGAAGTATCTAAAAAGTAGAAAGAGAATGAAATGTTGGAAGGTTTTGTTGGATCTGACCAAACCCTAATATCTATGGTGATGATTAAGATGAAAAATATTGAGCTAACTAGTCAGATAGGTATAAGATTAACCTAATTGAAGGTTATGTGTGTAGAGGTTGATTCAATTAATTGTAAAATATAAGAAGAAGACAGAGAAGGATGAGAAGAGCAGTAAAGAACTGTGAAGTTGTGATTGCTTAATGGATTTCCAAGTAGATCAGAGAGATAGAGATGATAAGGGAGGCCAGTTAGTGAATTAGCATTTGAGTGAAACTGGATCTATATTTTCAAAGTGAGTTGTATGTTCAGATCAAAACTACTATTACTTTCTAACCATTGTACCAGTCAAAATCTTTAAATCAAGGTTGACCTAACAATCATTTTGTAAATCCTTTAATCAAGGTGACATTCTACTAGAATGATCTAAGTCCTCTAACAAGGCTCACTTTTAATAGGGTGATTGAATAATTTAATAGGGTTACACCTAACAGTGTGTATTGTAACCTTTAATAGGGTTGACTCCTCACAGATCTCACATCAGAAGAGTGAAAGATCGGTAGCATGTTACTGGTGGTTTAACCATATTGGGTTTCCACATTAAATACTGGTGTCATACTTGTGTGAATGATATTTTATGTGTTTACTATTAATAGTTCTACATTCTACAAGTTCATTACTTTAGGAAAGTGGACTACAAGTTTATGTTACTAATCATATGCTATAGAGACCGAGTGGATTGTTGAGTAGATCTGAGTTGGTTAAAGTGTTTAAAAGTTCAATTGGTACATCTAGACATGAGGATAACTAATTCACCCTCCCCTTTTAGTTATTCCAAAGCATTCTAACAGATCTTTTACTAACCCAATGAATCCCTTGTTCGTTGATTGAAAACTACAAGAATGACATCACCTTCATAGTGACAACCGGTGACTATATTAGGCAAGTAGTGCAACCAAGACAATAGTGGGTTTTCTCTCTTGGCTACGAAGTGATAGAATAATTTGTTAATGACTAGGAAAAGGTTCTCCTTGGAATCCTCATTGACTAATCTAAGGAAAGGTTTGGCATAGCACACAAAAAATCACTTGAGATTCATGGAAAGAAAGTGACTAAGGAGGCTCAAAAGCATGTGGATAAAGTGTTGAAGGAGGCCAAAGAATTTTTTGGTATTATTGAAGAAGAGAAAACTACTATTATGAAGAGGATCACACATAGCTCTGCCAGGAATCCCTCCATTACTTCAGTAGGTTCTACTCCAATAGTGAAGATTGAGAAGGAGAGTCCCTCTAAGAAGAGGAAGAAGGTTGAATTTTTTTCTAGTAATATCAAAGAAGCCTGAATAAAAGAGTTTTGGTGTCAATCCCATTTTAATTGAGTTACAATTTGAAAGAGTCTGATAGTAATTCAGACAAAGATAATTTCATAGTCAAGATGAGGAAAGACAAAGGGAAGAAGAAACAGGTAAGTCTTGGTTCCAATCCCCTTTGATCCAGAAATATTATTTGATATTTTAGCAGAAAATGGTATAAAAATATAGGCAAGCTACATGAACCTACCTCCCATGAAGGAAAACTAGCTATTATTGAAGCCTTTGTATAATATGGTTCAAAGATAGATGTAGATATAAATTATTATAAGAAATAAATTCCTATATCTCTATAGAATGAATTAAAGAAAATCAAGTTAGAAGAAAAGAAAATAGATGATTATATCATCGAAGAAGCATTGAATGAAGTATGTACAGAAGTAGTAGGAAAACAATATGTGACATCATTCTTTGCAGTTGAAAAAGGTTTAGTTGGTAGAACAAACAAAAGAATATGCATTCTTGTGATAGATAAATTAATATTTTTCCAACTGAAACAAGAGATAATTATTGAGCTGACCAGTCTGCATGGTACACTAAGTACACTTTCTCAAGTTAACACCACAGGGCCTTCTACTTCTCACATTTCACCTAGAAAACACAATATTATTACTAATCTTAATCATGATGATTTTTATAACTTGGATCAAAATCCTCCAGATATAGAGCTATCTAACTCTCTGGTTACCAATGTCACACCCATAGGTGCTTCTGTGGTAATTGAAGAAGTACAAAGAGAAAAACTAGGAGTAGTTGAGGAAAAATAAAAAGAATCTAAGAATGTAAGAGGGGTTGATCAAGAAATCAGGATAGAGGAATAAAAAATGTGTGTGGACACTGTCAGAACAGAAGATAAATATGAAAATGAAATGGGAGAGGTAGCAATAGAAGAAAAGGAAAATAAAAAGGAAACAGAGGAAACATAAACGCAAGAGAAAAAAAGCGATGAAGAAAATAGATCAAAGGAGGAAAAAAAATATCAAAGTGTATTCCAATTGTTTTCTATTGACATCATTGTGCAACTCAGTCCTAAGAAGAAAGAACTAGAGATTAACATAATTGATCAAATAGAGGACACCATCACAAGTTCTGAAAAGTCATTGAGAAATTCCACTCCTTCGTCATTAATGATACAACCAATCACCACTTCCACATTGTACATAGACTTGAAAATGGTTACCACTAGGAAACATATTTGGTTGGGACAAACCACTACTGCTTCTTCTCATGAAGAGGTATTGAAAGAGTTAGAAGAAAGAGAGGAAGTTATTAAAGAAACTATTTCAGCTCTTTGGAGTATTATTCCTATTATACACTATATTTTGCACCCTGCTAAGTGCTTGAGCCTAACAATCTAGTATAACATGGGAATCACTTCTAGGTTGTGGGACCTCTACTAACTAAAGTGAAGCCTCTGGATTCTAGGCCAGTTCCTCTTGGATAATCACCTTATTTTCTCTTTTAACATGAAAAGTAAACTTGGAAGCAAAAGGAATAGAAGGATAACTAAAGGGAAATGACTGAAAAGAAAATTTAACCTACTAGGTGATGCATTGAAGGTAACTTGAATCATAACATAGTGACCAAAACTAGCATGAAATTTCCTAGATCTAGTAGAACACAACTTCCTCAATATGCTTGCATAAGCATTTCACAGAGAGTTTTAAAATGGAAAGAGGCTATTCAAGGAAAGGATTTTATTTCACAAACAGTAGCTTTCCCAATGAAATAGACACAGACTATGACCTGCAAACAAACAATCACTCTAGAAAATAGGCACAAGAATGAGACAAAATGACTAGGGATGAACAAAATCCATAAGATCCTCTAAATGAGATGTTGGAATTATGTTGAGATAATTTGTACTGAGAGGGGAGGGGTGAATTAGTACCTCTATAACTTTTCTTGGTTAGCCCATTAACCCTTAGTCATCAGTTTGTAAAATAACTTATCTATATGTTCATCTTTCTTTATGCATATGAAATCATATCATACATTCCATTTGATGTGTAATAGTAAAGGAAACATACATGAAATTTGATAACACATAACACAAGATATGGTATCACAGAAAACTCCGGTTAAGGAAGTAAAAACTGCGGTGGGAATTGTTACCCACAAACTTCACTATCTGCAGATAAGAAGAGCTAGTTAAGGCTTACAATTTGGTCACTTCTGGTGACCTACCCTATTAGGAGTATTACAATGGAGACCTGTTAAGATCTACTTTGTTTGAAGCTTTTAACAACACTATTAAGTGTGCACTCTGTTAAGAGATTTACAAAGGACGGTTAAGTCCACCTTCTACAAAAGGATTTTAGATGTGATGCACTTGTTAGAATGAAACTACATAAGTCTTTGATCTGATGATAAATGAAATCTTCAATTGCTGATAGAACAGATCCTATGAACCTCCAAAATACTATTAATCATCCTTCCATGATTGAGTATTATCTTTATCTGCTCGTCGGTAGCCTCTGTGTGTTCTTGTTAACTGATGTATTCCATTTCTGCTCTTTGCATGAATTTTTCCTTCTACTCCTTAGATGCTCTTCATGGCTATCAATTATTAAGAATTCATGTACTCATAATTGAGTATGAACATCTATTTATACTAATCTAGGCTCAATCCTTGATTCATGCATTTACACGTTAACTCTAGCTTCAAGATATACAACTTGATCTTGATCTGTAGTTAGATATGCTTTTGATCCGTTAGGATGCTTTAAAGATTTACATAAAGCTAAAACAATTCTACAAAATAGAATAACTTTGTCTTATCCACCGTGTATAAATTAGATCCACAATTTGTGGCTTTTCTGACTGTTGGTTCTGACGGTCGGTGTTCTTGGTCGTTAGTGTTCCTTTCTCTGAACATGTCATCAGGTATGCTTGTCTGTTCCTGTCAGGTATGTTTGCATTTCACCGGTACTACTTGTGGTTCACTAGTGATGCTTGTTGTCTGTCGGTAATGCATTCTGTCTGTGTTTTTTATCTGAGTATACTAATGGCAAAATAATGTCATCAATCTCCCCCTTTGACATTAGTATCAAAAACATGATATGTGCAACATACTAAGTATATTAGTATGTACACCTATGTATACTTCTGCCTTAGTCATTTGAATGACTCCCCCTATGTATATGCCGGTAAGTGTAAGTATATATATATATCCTTTATCTTTTTGTTTCTTTTTCAGATATATGTATTGTACATAGCTATATACATTGCCTTTCCTCCTTTTTTGATTTTAAGGACAAAGGTACTTACAACTTCTCAAAAAGGTGGGAATGTGAGGATTTGACTTCCTCCATCATTTTCTCCCTTTTTTCTTTCAGCATTTCTAGATCTATGTGCTCTAGTGAAATTCTTACATGAATATCATAGATGTTGTCTACGAAAGACATCTCCGGGGTTGCTATCAGATTTCTAGCCTCTGAGATATGTTGCTGAAGTATTGTGAGATTTGGTAAAAT
>MU225542.1:1571273-1582346 GCA_018584345.1 Thuja plicata
GATGATTCTGTTGCTTCAAAATACTCTTGTATTTCCATTTCTTTGTAGTCTTTCTCATTCAACCTGGTTGCCATAATCTGTCTTTCATCAAGAAGTTTTCTTAGCTTTATCTTTGCCTCCTTATACTACTCATACTTTATTTGCATCTGTAACTGCTCATTCTCAATAGTCATGTCCAGTCTGAACTTATCCATTACTCTGATCTTTTCTCTCAAGTCTTTAAGCTTTTCAAGAGAGAGACTCAGCTCTGATACCAATTGTTGGAATTATATTGAGATAATTTGTACTGAGAGGGGAGGGGTGAATCAGTACCTCTAAAAAATTTCGTGGTTAGCCCATTAACCCTTAGTCATCCATTTGTAAAATAACTTATCTATCTGTTCATCTTTCTTTATGCATATGAAATCATATCATACATTCCATTTGATGTGTAACAGTAAAAGAAACATACATGAAATTTGATAACACCTAACACAAGATATGGTATCGCAGAAAACTCTGGTTAAGGAGGTAAAAATGACGGTGGGAATTGTTACCCACAAACTTCACTATCTGTAGATAAGAAGAGTCGGTTAAGGCTTACAATTTGGTCACTTCTAATGACCTACCCTATTAGGAGTATTACAGTGGAGACCTGTTAAGATCTACTTTGTTTGAAGCTTTTAACAACACTATTAAGTGTGCACTCTGCTAAGAGATTTACAAAGGACAGTTAAGTCCACCTTCTACAAAAGGATTTTAGATGTGATGCACTTGTTAGAATGAAACTACATAAGTCTTTGATTTGATGATAAATGCAATCTTCAATTGCTAATAAAACATATCTTATGAAGCTCCAAAATACTATTAATCATCCTTCCATGATTGAGTATTACCTTTATCTGCTCGTCGGTAGCCTCTGTGTGTTCTTGTTAACCGATGTATTCTGTTTCTGCTCTTTGCATGAATTCTTTCTTCTTTTCCTTAGATGCTCTTCGTGGCTATCAATTATTAAGATTTCATGTACTCACAATTGAGTATGAACATCTATTTATACTAATCTAGGCTCAATTCTTGATTCATGCATTTACATGTTAACTCTAGATTCAAGATATACAACTTGATCTTGATCTGTAGTTAGATATTCTTTTGATCCGTTAGGATGCTTTAAAGCATTTACATAAAGCTAAAACAATTCTATGAAATAGAATAACTTTGTCTTATCCACCGTGTATAAATCAGATCCATAATTTTTGGCTTTTCTAACTGTCGGTTCTGATGGTCGGTGTTCTTGGTCGTTGGTGTTCCTTTCTCTGAACATGTCATTGGGTATGCTTGTCTGTTCCTGTCAAGTATGTTTGCATTTCACCGGTACTGCTTGTGGTTCATCGGTGATGCTTGTTGTCTGCCAGTAATGCATTATGTCTGTGTTTTTCATTTGAGTATACTAATGCCAAAATAATGCCATCATGACATCAACCGTAGCAGTGCACAAAGATGCAGAAAGAAAGAAGGCTCAAGAACTCTAATATTTTCTCTAATGTTAACCACTATATTATGCCTTAGATAAGAGAAATACATACAAGGGAAAAGCTTGAGGACAGAGAAATTGTCACAGAAAACCATTGCATAATCTAGAATTCAATGAGAAATTACAACAAGATAGAAACTTGAGGGCAAAGAAAATACCACAGAAAGTCTTGTATAAGCTAAAAAAACTAGGTAGAAAAGCTTCTAAAACTACTTATATACAACCTCCCCTAGCACACAGGATCAGAGTCAATCCATCGATCAGTTAGGGCATAATTAGGGTTAAAATAAATTCTCAATAAATAATACAGAAACCCTAAAATAGTCATGTCTACTCATCAATGCACACAGGAAATATATTAGAAGATCAGATATGGCCATGAATGCATCTTCCATGACCATTAATTTGATCAGAGAAGTTGGTTAATCCATCTAATCTGTCTACAACTTGAAATACCATGCCACCACCATGAAACCCTGAGAACCAGATTTGAATATTAGAATATTTGAGTATAAACGGTCATAGGTGGCGTGGATTCTTGTATCAACAGTTCATATTTGAATCTATTTTCCTTTTAAATCCTATCCGTTGATCTTTATCTTTATCTTCATTCTTTATTTTTTCTTTGAGTTCAGATGTGATCATAGACACATGGCATCTTGGCGCAATGCCTCAAAGATTAAACATCTTCATCTTTGCCATCAAGGGATTATGGCCACCGTCAGATTTTTCCTTACTTGTTGTGTCTTTAGTTTGTCTTTTCAACCTAACACCCTTGACTTCATTAGTGCCACACGTCATCTTAGTGCAATTCCTTGATCATTAGATGTCAAGCACTTTTGTATTGAGGCTTTACGCCCACCACTTGATTTTATGGGACTTTCTCAATCTTTATCTTTATCTTTGACTTAGCCCTAACTCTGCCTTGACTCATCTTTAAAACTGTGTAACTAAACTTCTCTATGTCACTAAGTTGCTAGATTATCTTCTTAACTCTGAGTTTATTACAATATTCAGCATAGGACACAGGATCATCCCTAAATCAACGACCTACACATAATCTCTAAATATTTTTTGACTTTTGACTTTGTCTCAAGATTTAGCGCAAACCACAGTTTGATTTTCATCAACGGCCCGTGTTTAATCTCATAATAAATGACTTAACCTTGATCTCATTCAGCGATAACGTGATTGAAGAAAAGAAACCAACCAGACTTAAACATTGATTTTATCTGGAGATCACGAGATAGACTAAGTCGCGAAGTCACGGGACACTTTGACTAACTCTCATATCATTCTGAGATTACGCACACAACACATGATCAAAATCAAATCAACATCCTGCACTTAATCTCTATATGGAAAGAGCATATTCTATTTACTTCAGCGATTACGTGACTAAATCAATCTCAAAGTTGCTGAACAAATTGAATATTCCTTCTGGGTTGCATGACTAAGAGATAAACAAGGAGATTTCAATGCGCACATGGCTAATAAATCACTTAATTCACTTGGAAAAGTAACTCAAAAATAGAAGTAAGCATGAACAATCTAGGGTTTTATCATGAATTCAAAGGGTTTCTTGCATGAATTAGGTCTTTTAAGATAGGAAGAAAGGGGTAAAACCAGGCCTAAAAATGCAGAGAACAAGATCAAGTCAAGGAAAAATACAGAATTCATACAAGCTGGGCTCTACCCTTGTGGGAGCCTAATTTACTCCACTTGTAGCCAAAATTGACAGAATAGGAAATTTAGGTAACAAATTCTTCACATACAGTTGATCTATCATGTAAAATAAAGGAAAAAATAAATTACTTGTAAATGCAGTTAAAGAATTGACAACGCCTATGAAGAATAAGGTCCAGAGGAAAGAGGAAGAAACCAAACAAATGATATTGCTACAACTCAAGGACAAGTATAATCAGGCCTTCTTTGATTTACAAATTATCATTCAAAATGGGAAAGATCCGCTTGATGATGGTAGTGTGCTATTTAACTATATTTTGCAATGGCGTGAGGCCACTGAAAAGGTAAAGAAAGAAATAGATTTAATTGAACTTTCTATTAGAAACCTATATATGGATCCAACAAGTTGTCCGACGATCTTGATAGTAATGTCAAGTCTTCTTTAGATCAAATAATAAAGAAATTATTCTTTCTATAGTAGTAGAGGGAAAACATCATTGTTCCCTTAGGAGGTCTTCAAGATATGTGCACTCCCTATATTTCTTCTCTATGTCATGTTATTTTTTCTACTCAAAATATTACTCTGAATGAACCGACATCTATCAAAAATGCAAAAGAGTTTCTTGCCACCATCTGTGTCCATATCAATCTCCTCACATAGGCTATCAATAACTGGAATAACAAGGACAAGTGGATTTATGAGCTTCACAAGTTGAAGAAACAATTTTAGTCTGATGGTGCATAAAACTGTAAGTTATGTTATAGCCCCTTTTTTCATTGATGCCAAAAGGGGAGTAGTGTAAAGTGAACAAAAACAAAAATAGTTCTCCAAAAAGTTTTTGTAAAATATTTTTAAAAATAAGAAGACAAAATTAGGATATACCTCAAGTAGGGGGAGTGTTGTAGTTTTTAGTGGTTATTAGTAATTTTTAGAATTTTGGAGTTTTTATAGTTTCTGTTGTAGATATTTTGTGATGTTTTGGCTTTCCAAAAATTTTGGTTTTCCATCCATGAAAATGGGGGAGATTGTTAGGTTACCTCATTTTACAATTGTTAATGATGACATCATTTTGGATTTTTCTATATAGCTTATTATTGTTACACCTTTTCATTTTGGTTCTATATTCCACCGACAATGACCACTAACAAAAAGTATTAGTGGCATCAGCAATAGTAATTCATGTAAAATGTAGTTTTTGGATATTTTGGGCCATATTCATTCTTCACTTGTGCCCAATACTATTTTTGGTATGACCGACGTCTTCCACACATTTTAGATTGGTTACATGATTTTTTTTTAGTCTCAGCTGGCATGGAAAGGATGCATATCGATGATGGTATATAAGTATGGTGACCTTAGTTTTTGATTTAATATAACTATCTATGATGTATATAATGTTGTATATGTATATGTGATCTATTATATGCGAGCTATTGATGTAATTTTGTATCAGTAAAGGGAAGATCTATAATTCACCAAAAAACTATATTGTATGCATTAGTCGATGCATGCTTATGAGTTCAAATGTTGTTCTTTCAAAAATCATTACTATTTTGTATCAGGACAGTGAGCCCAAATGGTAGTGACCCAATTGACAGTGAGCCACACCAAGAGTGATCCATCCTATGTATTGCTTATCTGATTACTTAATACTTGAGAGCTAACCCTCTCTATGGTTTTTCCCATCTTGGGTTTCCATAAAAAAAAATAGTGTTATGTGTTGTTGTGTTAGTTTCTTTCAGATCTTCCATTTTCAGCAAAGTTAAAATATGTTATGTGGTCAAGTACTTAAATATTTTAAAATATTCAAGGGTATACCAATTCACCCCTCTCCTCTCAGTATATCGAATGTTCAACACTTGATTCCAATACCTATTAAAGGTAAGCTCTCCCACATCTATCATTATCATAGTAGAGGATAATTCCTACTCATTTTTTGACATGTGCAATACTTTATATAGCATAGTGTTTTTGAGCTATTTTTTGTGTGTAAGTCAAAACTTCTTGTAGAATATAAATATATTTGAACCCAACTACTACAACCCATTGATATTCAGCAACAAGCATATCCACCATATTGAGATCCAAAATCTTACATTTTATGCCTAATAACTTCTATATTTCTGTTATGGATTCTCTTTCTATCACTTCATATAATAAGACCAAGAACTTATGTGTAAGATCCCAATCAAATAAAGTTTGGTACAAAAAAACCCTCTTCCTAAAATAATTTGAGGCATAATGAAGCTTTAATACTAAATGAAAGGAATCAAGGCATGTAGAAAACTTCTTAAACTAATCTTAGAAGATAGTTGTGTTTAAATTAAATGTTTAAGTTATAAGTATAGAAAGGAGAAACCTGTATAACATATAAAGACAATCATACCATAACACAAGGGTACATAAAAAATCCTTTCAAGAGAAAAATATTACATTCCAAAGTAATCCAATGTATTATTCAATAACTTATTGATACAATTATTAAAATTATACATCAAATATATAAAGGATAATCACTAACCATGTATCTAGAGTAATTTGGAAATCATAATAGTACCTAGAAATTCACTATCAAAGCTACAATCTCATGCAATCTATAAATAGGAATAGTGCATGAAACAATCAAATGGTAATTACAAAGCCATGATCTATAACTACCAAAAATATGGTACTCAAATGCCTAATTAGCATCCAAATCTCAAGATGACTTTAGATATGAAAAAGAGCATTTTCCTTTCACTTCTCATAAACACATCATATAATCTATTCACCAACTTGGGTGTTCTATTTCGGCTTCAATATCTTCATTCAAAATTTTCTTATGATGTTTAATAAGTTCATCGACAATTGTAACTCCCTCTTTGAACTCATTTCTATGTCCTATACATTCTTTGGTTTTCAATATAAGAGGCCCAACTATTGGATGCCATGAATTTTGATCGAAGATGTCATTGGGATTTTTTATTTCAAAAAAAGATAGAGCTAAAAAATATCTACAAAACAAGAATCTTTAGAAATAATTTCAAATAATTTTAAATAAATATTACGCTAAAAAATAAAGTCTTTAGCCCATAAATTGGATTTTATCTTTCATAATATGAATTTTTTATTCTTTATATACTTACCATAGGAGAAAGGTTGAGACAAATTTCCTAATATTTTTATCACATGTGATTGTCAACACATTAGGGCTCCTTGTTATGAAAGAAGAGATTGCATTCATATTATTTATTAACTTAATATATGTATGCTCTTGATTTTAAACTTCCAAAATTAATAGCTAAGTCGGTTAAAAAATTAACATATATTAAATGAAATTTCCTTCTTTCTTTACTCAAAACTTTATTGTATCTCAAATATATGTGTGGTAGTGTTTATTTTATAAAATAGATTAGATCTGAAATGCAATGTCAACCTAACTAGTAATTATAGTGAACTAATTTTTATAAAAATATTATATATTATAATTAAGTTAAATGTCTATCAAGATCTTCAATAATGGAAAATATAGTAATCACTACATTCACATTTACAATAGAAATAAATTAACTATATAAACCAAACAATAATGCACATACAACAATTATTATCAAGAAACTTTGATATGCATTTCAATATTATCAAGTCAAAATTATCTCTAAATTATTAAAAGCTAAATACTAAAATCTAAATAGGGCTATTGCTTTAACTTGAAAATGTTATTTACATTGTTCTCCACATCATATAAACTTGACATAAATAACTAACAAATTTAGATATTAACTCATCCATAGAATTGGACACCACAATCTCATGTTTTAAGCCTTAGAAATAATTTACCAAAAAAATATATTAACTCAACCAAAAAAACTTAGCCTTGTAGCCTCTCATTCGAGACTTAGATAACTTCAACTTCTTTCTATATATTTAATAAAATAATAATGCATAAACTACTTATTTTTTACAATTTTCAATATGTATTTTAGTATTTATGATTGTTGTTGGGTGTGACTAGGGGTGATCATTTTAAAAGAATGGAATTTTATGTCCTCACTCCCTTCCCCATTCTCTCCCTTTCTTGGGCCCCTTCTTCCCTGTTGATTTTCTCTTTGACAAGTGTTTGGATCTTGGTTGCAGGGTTGTCAGTATTTTTAGAGGATGGGCATTATTGTGTTGACTTTTTTTCCCCTTCCCTCTCTATTTTGAGGCTCTTATTCATGTAGATGGTGGTTGTATTTTTGTGGTAGTGGTTGTGGTGGTGTTGGGGTGTGAGAATTTTAAGTGGTTGAACGTTGATGTTCTCTCTCCCTTTTCCCCCCTTCGGTTGCATTGGGATTCTTCTACTCAGCTGGTGTTCTTTGTCTTGACTACATTTCCTATTGAGGTAGAGATAATTCCTTTAAAGGTGGAGTTCTATGTGGCTACTTGAAGATGTGGTTGTTCCTTGGTTTGACTTCTCATCTTTTCTATTGAGGTGGTGATGTCTTCTGTCAAGGTGGAGTACACTTTTGCAGGTGAAGGTTTAATTAGGAGAAAGTGTTCTCTGTTGAAGGTTGAGGGGGCTTTTAAAAACCCCTTGGTTGTTTCTCCTATTAATGGCTATGGGAGCTTTGTCGAAACTCATGTTTTCTAGGTTATGGGTACCTAGTAAAGCCCATGGTTTACTGTAACTATGGTTAAGGGAGCCATTAAAACCTTACCATTTGAGTTGTAAGGTTCTTTTGATTTTTACACTCATGTTTTGTGTGATGATATCATTCTAAGATAGTGTTACTATACTTTTGGTTAGTTGCTCGTCTGAAATGGTGCATCTTGTGCAACAGTTTATTTATGTATCCCTCTTAAATTCTACAAACTAAAATCTAGACAACCCTATTGTTCAAACTTGAAAAATATATCTATCTTTTTCTCCACGTCCTCAAAACCTCACATAAACACCAAAGACATTTCTATATTAACTCACCCAAAAAATTAACACCACGATCTCTAATTTTTAACCTAAATTATTTTACACAAAAGAAAAACATATAAACTCAACCAAAGAACCTAACCTTTCAACCTCTCAATTCAAACTCAGATAACTTCAATCAACTTCATTTTACATAAATTTACATATATAAACAACTTTAATCAATATTATGCATACTAATATTCAAACTATACCTTTTACTAAAGTCAAAAGTCTCTATAAAATATTAAAAGCTACAAACTAAAATCTAAATGAAGCTATTGCTCAATCTTGAAAATTTTATTTTCCTTTTTCTCCACATCCTCTAAACCTCACATAAACACCAAATGCATTTGCATATTAACTCACCCAAACAAATGAACACTACAATTTCTTATTTTTAATCTAAATGAACCTGTCCTTTCAACCTCCCATTTCAAACTTAAATAACTTCATAACTTCAATCGACTTCACTCTATATACAAAATTTAACTATAAAATATTAAAAGCTACAAATTGACATCTAGATGAGACTATTGCTAAGCTTAAAATTAGTATTTGTCTTTTTCTCTACATCCTATAAATTTCATATAAACCAAAAAAAAAAAAACATTTCCATATTAACTCACTAGTAGAAATCAACACCAAACACATTTCCATATTAAATCAACCAAAAAAATCAGCACCACAATTTCGTTTTTAACCTAAATGATTTTACCCAAAAACAACATATAAACGCAACCAAGGGACCTAGCCTTTCCACCTTTCATTTCAAACTCAATCAACTTCAATCTACATAAACTTACATATATAGCGTGATGTCTACTAATACCCAAACTACAACCTTGAGTTCAGTAAGATCTAACCATCGTCTTAATCACAAGGGAGTTGGCCGTGCAATAATTGCAAAAAACCTGTGATGATGCATACATTCTCAGAACGTCCTGGAACGATGTAACATCAAGCATGGTGTGAAGGAATCCTAGCCACTCTCCTCATGAAAAGAGTTCGCTAAAAAGACAACATACCATCTGTTTGTTTGGCCTTATTCTTACCATATACTGGTGAAATGTCTCAATTCTGCAAAGAAGAGGTGGATTAAGTACTAACTACAACCAATCACTAGTACTTCACCCCACGTCACATATTGTGACCCAGAGTAGTTGGTTGAACATGAATGAGGGACCATCTAACTTAGTGGTTAGATTGATGGTCTCTTTAAAGCCACTAAATTATGATCCCTTGTATAATGGCCAACAAATATTTTTCTGTAGGATAGGTAGTCGTTTTCTCTTTCTTTCTGTTAATCCATCGCTGCTCATTTGCTTACAATCTGGACTTCCATGGCTTCATTAAGTGAAGATCAGATATTGAAGATTATGAAGATGGCGAAGTGTGAAGAGGAAGTGGGTGTTAAAAAGAATGGGCAGAGCTCATCAGATGAAAGGCCTCCTGTCAAACTGCGTTTGTTGAGAAGTATGTCGTTAGACGTGATGAATTCAGAGAAAATGGATACATTGTGGGAAGAAGATGATGACATCTTACATTCCAAGCCATGCAAGAGAGTTGGTACGAGCATGGAGATGATTAACCCTCATGGCCGCCTCCACTGCAGACGTGTGGTTAAAAACTCCTGGGTTAAAGCACTCAGAAGAACGAGCACCCAAAAGTCCAAAGCATTTGCTAGAATCTTCCATGCTTTCAAAATGATTGTTCTCGTTGAGCAGTTTCGAAGCAGGAAAATGAGAGCAAAAGAGTCTTGATGTTAATTGAATTAATTAAATCTTCTTGTAGGAATCTAGCTTTTTCAGTAAATAACAGCTGAGTTCTATGTAGCGACTTCTTGTATGCTTTTTTAGGGTTCAAGTTGGTCTTACATAAATTTGCAATTAATATTACTGTATGATTTGTAAATTTGTATTTATATTTATATTTTTGGTTTTGCATAAATAACAGATTCAATATGAGCTGTTAATTATTCAGTCTTTATAACTTTTTATTAGGAGTTCCTTTTATATATTGCAGTGGGTGGGATTTGGGATTTGGGATTCGAAGTTAGTGTTTTCGAACAATTTAAGTATTAGGTTTTATGAGCAATCTATAATATTTGGTTAAAATAATTGAAAATATATAATTTAATAATAGATCGGAGGAAGAGGTGTGGAAGGTCAATTCAGGGGGGTTGTATATTTTTTGCATAAATTTATATAGTATATGAGTTCAATTTGTAGGCCATTGAGAATATGACGTTGTTTATGTGACAAAGGTCTCAATGGAGAAGTGATAGCTTCAAATATAATATGCATCCACTTATAAGAATTCAATCATGACTCTAAAAAAAATCTTAAATTGAGATAATAATATAGTTATATCACCAATAGGCTCATGTTAAATTTGCAATAGGGTGAGATGGAGAGAGAGAGAAGTAGAGGTACCTACATGGAAGGAGAGAGAGAAAAAGAGGAGAAGAATGAAAGAGATAGGGTAAAGAGATATAGATAGAGAAAAAAGATGGAAATAGAATTGGAGATGGATGTGGATGTGGATGTGGATGTGGATGTGGATGTGGAGATGGAGATGGAGATAGAGATGGAGATGGAAATGGAGATGGAGATGGAGATGGAGATGGAGATGGAGAAAGTAAAGAGAAAGATGGAGAGAAGGAGGAGAGGGAAGGAAGGAGATGGATGGATAGGGAGAAACATGCCCACAAACAGATGGGGAGAACATGCCCACAAATAGATGGGGAGAGAGGAAGATAGAGGTGGAGATGAAGATAGAGTGAGGGAGAAAGAGGGAAAAAAATACATAGATAGAGGGAGGTATAAAGAAATATAAAGATATAAAAATGGAGGGATAGAGAGGATGGATGGTGTGTGTGTGTGTGTGTGTGTGTGTGTGTGTGTGTGTGTGTGTGTGTGTGTGAGAGAGAGAGAGAGAGAGAGAGAG
>MU225542.1:1598380-1612492 GCA_018584345.1 Thuja plicata
ATTGTTAACCATGTGGAGAGTGTTGCGCCATCTAAACTTATTGTTCAAGATCCTTCACCTCCACTTCAACTTCCAATCCCACCTAAAACTCAAAAACAAACTAAGGATAAGCGACCTAGGGAACTTTTAATTACCTTTGATGATTCTAAAACAATTAAGGCTCCCCATGGTCCCCTTTATATCTATGCTAGGATTGCTAAGATACCTACTCGTGGTTTTCTAGTTGATCCCACATCTTTAATCAATGTCATGACTAAGGAAAATCTTTTCATGAAAGGATTACAATGTGATTTTTATGATTCATCTGATGCATGGATCCAAACTTGTAATGGATTTCTTTATCCTGCACTTGGTTCTATTAGCTTACCAATTGAACTTTTTGGTAAGGTTATAGATACTACCTTCATCATTATTCCTACTTCTGATCAATTCCAAATCAAATTTGGTTTACCCTGGATAACTGCTATGCATGCTATTGCTTCTCCCATTCATAAATGTCTAAGTTCATTCATAATGGAGAAGTAAAAACAATTAATCATAGTTTGTATCAACCTTCTAGGCCTAGAGATTGTTCTACTCTCAATTTTCTTTGGCCTTCATTACCTAACTCATGTCTGCCTCGCCCTGATCATCTCTTTCGCTCATATCAAGCCTACAAACATCGCAAAATTTCTGAGTTAAGTATGCCTCAGATTGATTCCAACCATGGTCTTTTGCCTACTCCTGCAATACCTCCTTTACCCATTGCTACTAATAAAATTGATCAAACTCCTACTCTTCCATTACCTCCTATTGAGATTCCTCCTATAGAACCTGTGAAGGAACATGTTGTTATTCCTCCTAGTTCTCAAAAAATACCAAGCAAAGTTAAAAGTAATAAATCTACTAATGAACGTCATAAGAAGCGTAGAGTTAATGCTATAGCCTGTGCTTCTATGATGCGAGACTCTTTACCTACTTTTGATTAACCTATGCCTGATGCATTGGATGCTATTATTCATGATGATAAGACAAATGAGTATGGTGATCCTATTCGCATCTTGGATCCTATTTCAATGAACCTTGATGAGGAGGACACTCTATATGATCCTATTTATCTTAGTGATGAATATGAGACCGTTGATCTTGATAATGATTTACCTCATATGCTTTCAACTCAATTAATGATCACACCTAGTATCGAGCAACGTGGTTCTCAAGAGGATCCTTGTTTGGAACTGGCTATCATTCCTACTATATTAGATATAGTCTCTCTTGCGAGTTTCCCACCTACCCTAAATAACATAAACCAAGATGGGGAGGGTTGACAACATGCGGGATTGGCTCATCCTTTATGGTAACCCTTCTTTGTTTGTATGTTGTATTGTGCTTCTCCCGTAATGTGCTTTTATTTGTTTGTCAGATTCTTTTATATGACCCTTGTTACTCTATTGGGGCAAGGTGATAAAGGAATCAATTCTATTATGCAATTCTTCTATATGTATCTACATTCTTCTATATGTTGTTTCATGTTATGTTGTACTTGTGCTATTTTTGTAATTGTTTCCTTGTACAATCTACTTGGATCTACAACATGATAGCACTAATTCCTTTTGGTCTCCAGGTTGTGGTCCGAAAAGATTCCTCTTTGTAATTCTTAAGTTTCTTTCCTCCTTTATGATCGTAGTTCTACTTTCTTTTGGGGAATGATGTCAATTCATTTGCAATAATATCATATTTCTATGAACATGTTATCTTATGATCATACTGACCCCACATTAGCTAGATCCCTCTTGTGTTCTTATGTATGTTTATGTTTTCTTTTACCTTGATTTGTCGCTCTATGGGGGCATTCCACAGTGGAAACGTAATCCGTAGAGTTGCTTATGTTTCCGTTAAAACCATTGCTCCTGTTATAGTGTTAGCAATGACTTTAACATGGGGGCATACACTCTACTCACTTGTTGCACACATGCACATTCAAAATAAGATTTCAAGATTTAAAACTTTTCCCTTTATGGATTAAAAGAAGTTAATCCTTAAAGCATGGACATTTTTACATTTTTTTTAAGGATCTCTTGATCCCTCCAGTCCAAATTTACACAGATCTCTTGATCCTGCCAATTTTCAATTTACAAATGCTTTGATCCCTTTAAGAACGGATCTCCCTGATGGGTTGACTAGTGAGTAGCCACATTCACTAGGCAGTTCAACTCCATCTTTCCAGTTACACTTTTGTGTGGTTCACAATGGGACATAAGTTCTCATTGAGCGAGATAATCACACCTTTTTCTTTTGTTTCCCTATCTAAGTGATGTCTCTCTTATCATGATCTTAGGTTTGGTAAAGACTTAATTCTCTTGGGGGCTTGAGGTTTTTCTTTATCCCTTTTTTTTATTATTCCAATAAGATTGTCTTTTCTGTATATTCTCCTTTACCAAGAGTTTGTGTTGAACTCATACTCTTGCTAAAGTGGGGGCTAAATGTATAGTTAGAAAATGGAAGCACTTCCATGGGAGACTATTTTATCCTTCTGAGTAAGTGGTTTGGATTCATGACAAGCACCTTGATCGGGTCCCTAATCTTGACATGGTTTCCCCCCTGATCTACCTTTCTGTCCACCATTTTCTGACCTGATTTCTGCATTCTAGGATACAGACCTATGTTTCTAGGATTCAGGGACAGGGTTGACCTCCTAGGATAGGGTCGACCTTGACCCTAACCTAGGACAGGGTCAACCTCGACCCTAACCTAGGACAGGTTTGACCTCGGCCTTGCCCTAGGACAGAGCCGACCTCGACCCTGTCCCAAGGTCCAAATCTTGGAAACTTCCTATTTCCTGGATGTCGGTCCTCACAAAACGTTTTCTCCCGCTCCCGGGTTGGTTGTTTTGGGTTCCGAAGTGTTGATTCCTAAATTTTATTTAATATAGGTCCTCTCCTAGGCGTAAAGTCTTTAATGGTGGTTTAATTATCCTATGTCGGCCTCCTTAGAATATTGTGCCCTAATTTCATATAAAAGGGAGCCTTTCTCCTCTCATTTTCTCTAAGTCCTCTATTGAAGCCTATGCATCCTTGAAAAATTGAAGAACATTATCAATTAAAGTCCAAGCAAGCTAAGGAGTAATATTTCAAGCAAGCAGTCATCCATTCAAGCATCTATTTTCATGAAGGAGATCCATTGGAGGCCATTGAAGGATTCAAGCTACAAGGTGCCCTTTTGGTGATCTCTCCATCCATCTTCTTCCAAGCCTTTTTCAAGATCAAGAACCCATCCAAGACTTGGTGTTGAGGATTTATAAGCAAGATATTGAATACATCTTACCATTCTACATTCCATATTTTTAAGCATGCTTGTGGATTCACGGATTCGAATCCGCCACAAGGACTTTACAAGCAAGGAGAATTTGAGTTTTTACTTTGTTATCTTTATGCAATTTAAATTATACATTAAGGTTAATTCCAAAACTAGGGTTCGACCAAGGCAAACCCCTCCCCCACAAAAAAAAAACCTTTCTTTTTGTAGGTACAGGTTTGGGATTGTAGATCTGAGATGAAATCTAGATACCCTTTTCAGTTTTCTTTTAGACAACGCAAACAAGGACACTTTCGGATTTGTGTAGGACAAGGTTAGAAAAAGTGGTACAGGGTCAACTTTTTTCATAAGACAACATCCAAATAGGAAAATATTTATGGGTTTTGTTCGTCTCTGCATTTTGGTTCGGGACCAACTGTCAGTATTTCCAGAAACAGTCTACAGATCTCAGAAAATAGCAATCTTTAATCTGCAATTTTGTAAGGTTAGTTCTTCTTCCTATCCTTTTTGATTAATATTATTAAGAATATTTTCTTAATTAATTTATAGAATTTAAGATCCCCTTTCTTGTTCTCTTCCCAAATAGTTGATTCATTTGTGCATTAACCCTTCTACTTGGGTTGATCAAATTGGATCTCCTATTTGTGTATTTGAGGGTGAAAGAAAGGAGTGTCTTATCTTCCCTTAATCACAATTACAATATACAATCAATATTAAACTCAATTAAGTGTAAGATGTGAATTAGGGTTAAGGATTTCAACACACTATAACAATTAATTAATTAATCAAACCCCCTTTCCAATCTTTACATTTTATCCTTAACACACCCTCAATTCACCTCCTCTACACTATGTTTTGAGCTGTGATGGCATCGGTGAGAACCACCAATTGATCAAGCATGGGGGTTGTGTGATCAACATCTATATCAGGTACAATTTGTTGATTCCTCTTGCAACTTCTAGTACCTTTGCTTCCTTTGTGGATTTTCTCAACTTATCCTGCATGGCTTTCCTTTCACAAAGTCTTGCATACTTTGTCAACTCAGTAGGATCCAATGTTCTAGGATCACATATTGGAATCTCAATTATTTCATCCAGAGTAACTGGATTCTTGTTCTTTCTCTTCTTCTTCCTTGAGAATTGAGTAGAGTCATATGTATGAACTACCATTGCAAGTTCATTTGTTTTCTATGAGGCGCTCAGTGAAGGCTTTGAAGATGAAACCTCTTGTGCCTTCTGCTCGGGGTTCACCTATCAGTTAGGTGAAGACGTCTCTTCACCGACCTTGGGTGTTTCAATAGATTTCTCTTCTATTTTCTTTTGATGTTCATCTATCTTTTCTTTTTCACTCTTTTCCTTCTTCTTTTCCTGCTCTACTTCTTTTTCTTCTTCGTTATTTTGATCAGTAGACTTGTCTTTTTGATCATCGGTTGCAACTTGATCTGCAGTTGTATCTTTGGGTTCATCTATGGTATCCTTTGTCTCTGCATCACCCTTGTATTTGGGTGTGCTTGTAGCTTCTATAGATTCTTCATTTCCTTCTAGAATATTGATGGCCTTTATCAATACTGGCATATTATTTTGTGTGCCCGCTTGTGTTGCATCTAGAATTGTGTCCTGCTCATCGGTTTGAGCTTGTTGAGCAGTGACATCTTCATCTTTTTGGATTTGATCTACAGGGTCCAGTCCTGTTATGTCAATAATGGAAGTGTCTAGCCATATCTCATCAGCAACATTCATGTCCCTATTTCCTTATGTCTCCACTTCTTTTTGCTTGTTTTGATCCTTAAGAAATATCAAAATGACATCATCTTCTTTCTGTGGATCTTGATCAGAATAATAGTGAGTGACATCTTGAATGTCAAGATTGTCCATGAATTTATCTAAGTCAATGGGCTCAGTACTATCCACATTATCCAAAGAAATGTGCTTATGACTTTTTTTTATCTTTCTGCTCCTCTACATGAGATGTGTCGGTGTGAAGTAATTGATTCTCACAAACTTGTTGATTCTATAGGTAAATCTAGGATTTGTCTCCATTTAGCATCTGTCATGTTGTCTAGCTCTATAAATTTACCCTATAGCACCTTGTAAGCTCTTATCTTTGCTACAAATTTATTAGAATGTTTTTTCATTATTTCTTTTATCTCTTTCATTTTGGATTTGGGAGGCATGACTGTGACAAGTACCCTCTCCCTTGCTTTCTTATTTGTGTGCAAAGCATAAGACCATTGTTGTGAAATTTTTTCACCCAGTTCTTTGGGTATTTTGTGAACAAACTCAACTAGTACATATTTGTATTTGACCATTGTTGTGATTATTACATCTTGTATTTTATGTTGGTCCTCTGGCTCCAACTTTTCCAATGGTCTAATTTTTCTATCGGTCATGGTACCGATTGTAGCAATTAAATCAACAATTTCATCCATTGTTCTAGGGGTTGAGCTTTTCTTATCTACATAAGGCTCATCCTATTTTGAATCTTCTATGTCAACTTTGATCCTGACCAGTCTTTTCCTCCTTTTGGTAGGTGTTTGTTTCTCTATTTTCTTCTTTGTTTTTTGCTTCCTCTTATAGGTCCTCACTTGACCTTTCTTGAGAGGTTTAGTATCTTTTTCTATTTTTCTCCATGTCCTCTAAGTTGTTGTGGTCCTTGGTTTCTTGGTTGGAGGTGGAGGAACATCAAATTCAGTGTCCTCAGAATCTGATTCTTTCTTATCTTCCTCTTCACCGATGGTACCATGTTCCCTAGTTTCCTTTGTTGGTTCTTTCTCCTCCTCATTAACCGACAGCATGTTTTCAAGATTCTTCACCATCTTTTTTTTCTTGTTGAAAGTCTTCTTGATTACTAGGATTGATTTTATCTTGGACTTGGCCTCTTCATATGTCCCAAATCTTGGTTGTTTATTGTCAAGTGGTTCATTCATCAATGCATCAATTGCATTTGTTGCTTGATCTATGTTAATCTCATAGTCAAGAGGTGCTAACTAGGCTGTCCTTGGTATAAATGGTTTAATGTGAGTGAAATCCAAATCCACCATGAAACATATTTCATCCCTATGCTTTTCAATCAATTGTTCAGGGATCCTTACTCTCTCCATCATTTTTTCCTTGAATTCAAGGAAGTATTCAGTCATCACTAAATCAAAGTTGTCACCTAGTGACTTGATAAAGTCCCTAATCTACAATTTGACTGGCTTGGTAGTGTCCCACTTCACTTTTCCAACTGAAGGAAAGTATTCTTGAAAATAAAAGAATATACACATTATAATTGAACCAAACTTACATGTGTTTGTCTTTGCAGACCTGATTGTTGTCATATTCTCATCAAGTTGCTTCAATAGGATCTCACATAGATCCATCTGTATTCCCTTTGTGACAATTTTGTAGGTTGTGCTTACTGTTTTTGATGCAATTTTGTTTGGCTTGCTTGCTTGGAATATTTTTTAACCTATCACACATGCACCGAACCTCAGTTCCTCATCGGTGATGGTGTTCACCTTAAGTCCTCTATTATCCCACACAGCATTGGTGAATTTTTCTACTTCTAGTCGAGAGGGATGTTTGTGTACCTTAGGTTTGTTGGTTATGGGGTAACCTGTTACAGCATGTAACACATCCTTTGTGATCTACTTGGGTTCATCCAACCATAACTTCTGGTCATGCATTCTTCTCAAAACTAACCTAATCCAGTCGGTTTTGAAAACCCTCAGGAAATATAGGGAATTTGTTATCCCTTTTACCTATAAGTGTTTTTTTTGCTTCCTTCAGGTTCCCTTGTCCATCACACAGCTTCTTGTAAGCTTGATCTATCTCTAGATCACCAATTTCAGCGATCTTGTAGTGAATGTAGGCCCTTACGTCTTCTATCAACAAAACCCTAGGTGGAATTTTTGAAAATGCACCAGAATCATCGGGTTGTGATGCAATCTCTAGGCATATCTTGTATTTATCTTCCACAAAAGTGTTTTTAGTTATCAACTTAATGACATTCTTCTTATCATTCTTCAATTTTACTGTTCTTGAAGTGGTTTCCATTATGTTTTGAATTTAGGGAATTTTTGTAAATAATAACAAAGTTCTTCGGTGTGCTTCGTACTTACTTTGATCTGTGTAACTTGTGAGTGAATGGTTTGGAGTGCGTTGGATTGATTCAAGGTTTCTTTGTTATCTACTCTCTTTTTTCTCTATTTTTTATCTTCTCTGTTTTCTCAAATCGCGTGTGCAGAATGAAGTGCTTTCGTCTAGTATTTATAGACTTTTGCCCTAAGTCTATCATAAATGCTCAACAACTCGTTGGGTCATGAAGAAGAATTTCATCAGGAAGACTCTGAAATAACATTCTTAGTGTTGATAGGATGCTTAGGATGGCTATTAGGATTTTTTCTTTTACTGACGGATATCGGTGTTGTGTCAAGACAACTTGGTGACTTTTCTTCCTTACCGACGGGTGTCGGGTTACATTAGTGACTTAGCCTTTTTATGTGTTGACCAAAAAATTATGGTAAGTGTAGATAGTTCATCCTTATATGTTCATCGATGATTTTTGGTATGTGTTTACCGGTGGGGTTTATTTCTCAGAATTGTAACAAGTAACATAATATGCATCTTTATTCATGCAAATTTTGACTATCTTTCAATTTGTATAATGGAACTGATGCAAAATATGACTTGGTGTAGTGTAGTTCCATACTTGTTCATCTTTAGGCGAGGGTGGTGATGTCACCAGATCCATGGGATGAGGTTTCACCTACTGCATTGCTTGGTCTAGCTTCCTCAATGGTTGAAGCTTTCCTCCACATTTTCTTTCTCATTTTCTTGATGTCTTCAATGGTGTTATCATTTGCAAAAGTGGTGGTTTCTGTTATTCAGTCTCTGTAGTCCTTGTTTAGATGTCCAACCTTATAATAGTGCAAACATGCCATTCTAGGATTGGTCTAGCCTCTAGACCTTTTGGTCCATGTTCTCATGCAGTTTGTAGAAATGTGACCAAATCTACCACATGTTGTGCAGTTTATCCATGTATTGTAGTCCCAAACATATGAATTACCGACTCTTCTCGGTTTATAAGAATTTTCTTCATTTTTGGGTTTTCATGCTTCAATTTTCTTCTTCCTGCATGTAAGAGATGTGTGCCCATGCATTTTTCAAGTGGGAAAATACTTGTCCATATACATTTCCTTCTTAGGTTCTTTCACCTTTGATTTACATTCATATGCTTTATGTCCTTTCTTGTTGCAATTATAACAATGCCCAATGAATGTAAATGTGGATTTAGGAATACCTTTTTCTTTGTTCCTATAGACATTTGAGGTGTGGCCTTGCTTTCCATAGTGATTTCATGTCAGCTTCCTTGGTCTAGGATTAGTGTAGAAATCATTATGATCAGCTTCATCTGATGACTCTCCATGCTCCATGTACCCTAGTCCAGTGTTGGTGTTGGGTTTTCTTTGTGCATTCAAGAATTCATCCATCCTTTTTGTACTCTCTTTAGCTCTCTTAATCATGTCATTGTTGAATTCTATCCTCATGCTTTATTTTTTCACTCTCCTCTCTTAGTTCACCGATAATCTGTATTCTTTCAATGAGTTCCATATTCATTATGTTTTCTTCTTGACTCATAAGATAAATCTAATTAGTTACCTCACGGTGATGCTCAGTGAGTCTTTGTACCTCTGACACCTTTTCTTGTAGCTTTTCTATGATCTTTCTTCTATCATCAATATCCAGTGTTCTTTCTTGTTCATCTTGCCTTGCATTATTCATGACATCAATCATTCTTACCATCTGTGTCACTTGACTGATTTGCAGAGATTTGACTTGTCCAGCTAGATGTAGATTGATTTTAGTTAGGCTTGTGATGCTTTCTTTTGATCTATCTGATGCCTTTCTTGTATTTGATCCTAAAGACTCAAAGAAATCTAGAATCCCTTCCTCATGATAATCTGTCTCATTATAGTGAGAATCCATATTCTTTATTTCATCTAGCAATTGTCTCATACTAATTCTAGCTTCTTTATACTATTCATAGAACATCTGAATTTCAAGATTTTTATTCTCAATATTTTTATCAAGTTTGTACTTCTCCATTGTATTATCTTTTCTCTTAAGCCTTTAAGCTTTCCAAGAAGAGACTTAGCTCTGATACCAATTGTTGTGATTAATGGGAAGTAGTACTGAGAGGGGAGGGGTGAATCAGTACCTCTAAAAATTTTAACACTTTTCACCTTTCATCATTAGTAATCAATCTTTACTATATTACCGACCATATCTGATGTTGTTTCTTATGCATGTAGTATTAATTCATAAACTTAATTACATGCAGCATTCATAGAAACATTCATGAAAGTAATAGATGTGTGTGGTAAAATGTGAGATTAGAATCTGCAACCAAACATTTCAATAAACCATTACATCAAAAGGGGTTAGCAAAATATAAGATTCAAAGCATGATAAAAAAAACCCTTAGAAATTGTCTTATTGCTTCCTAGTTGAAGCGAGTGTGATTCTTGTGTTTGTCCATTAGATTAGACATAGAGAAATAAGTGACTTGACTACTCCAAAATGGAAGATTCAATGCAATATGGAGAAAGATACATAGACTTGCATGCTTTTCTCTTGGAAGCTTGAAAATGAGAATGCATGGACTATCAAATGAAATTCATAGCAACTATGATAAATGAAACTAGAATGCAAGATTTGAACTAGAAATGGAAAGAACAATGCATCTAAATTAAGCTATGAGATGAGAGCTTGAATGTCATTTAAGCTAAGGAGTGAAGCTAAACAATGCCAAAATGCAAGAGACTAGCATGAGAGTAAATAAAATATGAATGCACTATGAATTCTAAGATAAAAATAGCATTATAACCCTACTCCAAATCTTCTTGTTCTCTACTACTAGATTGAGCAAAGGGAGCTATCCCTTTTATGAGAGATTCTAAGAAATGAGTGGTTGAGATTAAGAGGCAAAAGAATTTGATCAATGGTGGAGATGCAATTCCTCTCAATCCATGTGAGATGATAAAGTGATTTTGAATGGCCAACTTATGAGGAGAATAAGACAAAATTAGTATTTTCCTCCCTTTTATTTGTTTTATTTTATTTTTGAGTGCACACCCATGTGTGAATGGGTTCAATTTTTGAGACTTAGGACTTTTTGATTTTATCCCAATGTTTATGCTTTTTTGGGTTTAGGCTTTGATGTTTGATGATTTGATTCAACAAGTCAAGATTAAAATTATGTAAGCAAGTTTGATTAAATGCTCAATAGTTTAGAGTCTAGTGATAGTGTCTTAGATTTAGGATTTATTAAGACCAAATATTTGAGGAAAGGGGGCTATGAGTTTACTAGACCATTTTTGGGTGATTACATTTGCCCCTCTTTGACTAATGTGTGATCGATCTGGGAACACATTGGGTCAAAGAACATTTTGAAGATTGATTGAATCTGGAAATAGCTTGATGTGAAGAGATGAAACTATCCCACAGATCAAAAACTAATTCTAGACTTGATTGAATGAAGATCGATTGAAGATTTAAAGATATTAGCTTTGGGATTTATTGAGCAAAGACTGATAGAGAGATCTAAATATATCAGCTCCAGACTTGATTGAGTGAAGACTGATAGAAGAGTCCAAGAATTCAGTTGGATGTGAAGCGATGAAACTGGATGTCTATCCTCCTAGCAGATTTCTTGGTTTAACACTAAGTTTGAAATGTTGAACCAACCTGATGTGGTGCGATGAGACTGATTGAAATTTGATTGATTCATTGGGATAATTGACTTGATATGGATCTTGATGAAGCCAATTACCAGATTGAGGGGAGTTTTCATATTGATATGGTGCGATGAATCTGATATGCCCGTAGATCTTGAGTTATGCACAGTGATGAGAATCACTTGATTAGATCTTTGATTTAAGTCGGAGCTTAATGCCCCTAGAGATTGAACTTGTTGATGTGAATCAAATTGTTGATATAGTGGTACTTCCCCCTCAGGAACAAACTTGAAAGGAGGGGAGGTACAAGCCCGATAGATCAAAAAATATTGAGATATGATAGACAAGCCTGCTTTAAGGTTCTGGTTGACCAAGTTTGACCAAGATTGACTTTTCTGAGTTGGAGAGGGACGTGCACAAGAAGTTTGATCAAAAGTAATCTTGAATTAGAATCCTATGAGGAAAGAATCAGAAATCAACTGTATTTATGAATAATATGTTAATTTGCATTTTTGAAGATCAAAACATTGTCGAATTTTGATTTCGGTCCTGAAAATGGGTTCACAGCGGTCCAATTAGCCAAGGGTGCAATTTTAATATCCATAGGAGAATTTTGAAAATTAGGTCAAAATTAATATATAAGGCCTGAGCTTCTCTGAGAAAAAATGGTGGTCCCAACCTCCACTCATCGTTTCGAGCGCATGCGAAGGCACAGACGGCCCGAAGATTACCCAACACCTGTAAGTAGTAGATAAACTTCATCTTTGCATGTGAATTTTGCCTATTTTGTCAAATTTTTATTGTTTTTGTGTGTTTTTACCATATGCCCGCGGTTTGTCATATGACTTTTCAAAAGAGCTTGTACAAAAAATAGCTAAAATATGTTTTCGTCATCTAGGGCCATTAGAGTTGTCACACGGGACTTACCCTCTTGTCGCATGACAATATTAAAAATTTCCCCATGTGTCATCTAATAACACCATATTTGTCGTATGAAATTGTTTCATCATCTGATATTTATTCTTATGTCGTATGAAGCTTGGGGCCAATTTTAGTCTTACTTCCTTTTGTCGTATGGGAACAGAGATATTTTTCTCCTTTTTTACAACCTAGTTGCGTATTTGTCTTGCTTAGTACTATGTTTGCAATATTTTCTGATGATGTTATAATGATTGCACTTTGATTTGATGTTAATATTGATGTTGTTTCTGTCGCTTGTCCATATATAGGTGCAGTTGCCTAACATTCAGTTCAGATCTATGTATCCAGCTACCATGCAGTTAGTTTGTGGCATGGCTGATGATCAAAGAGCACATGTCTGAGCCTATGGCCTTTCATAATTGTTACATATGCCTGATATTTGGGTGAACCATGGGATGTTGAATGTGTTAGTGGAAAGATTCCATAGTGAGGACAATACTTTTCACTTGCATATGGGAGAGATGACCGTCACTCCTGAGGACATCTATAGGATTCTATGGATTCCTTTGCTGGTGTGCGTGTGGAGTATGATTCCACACCTTTAGTCAGAGTGCAGGCATTACCTCGAGCCTTTCATGATCCTTTGATTATAGATCAATCCATCTCCTGGGATAATTTGGTAGAGAGTTATGGAAAGAAGTGGCCTCTGGAGTGCATACTTGTCAGATTCATTGGTGGTTTCCTCATGGTCGATCGATCACAGCAAGGATTCTTATGTAGTTGGGCTCGGATGCTAGAGAGCTTGATCACACAGCTTGCATAGCTTGGTTGGGGTCAGTGCCTTCTGGCATAGATGTATCATGAGATGCACGAGATTACATATAGGGGTATGCGAGGGATGGTTGCAAGAGTTGTGGTCTTAGAGATATGGGCTTGGGAGCATCTCCCAGTTTTCAAACTAGTTATGGCAGATACCCGATAGGGTGGAAAGCCTTATGTGTACAGATATTCAAGTTTCATTACGTAGCCCTTCCTAGGAAAGACAAATTATTGAAGGCATTAGCTGGATGAGTTGAGCCTGGTTGTATGGAGACCTTACTTGCAGGTAGAGGTGTGGGCTGAGTGGAGAGCAGTTCACTGGGAGTTCTTTGTTTCTTGCCCCTTACTGGGCAAGACATCCTTGGTGATAGAGAGATTTGCATTGTCTCAGGTATTGTGGCAGTATGGTCGTATCTAGAGTATTTCCATAGAGTACACTGCCTATGCTCAATTTCTAGATGAGGAGCGCAAAGGCTAGTCTCGCAAGTAAGATTTCATCTTGTGTATTTCTTTACTCTTTGTGCTTATTTTTGTATAGGTACCTCAAATTTTTGCATAATGTAAACTGAGCATTTTGAGATTTCTGTTATGCAGGTTATCTTTGGCATTGTGTACCCAGGAGATCATTGGGCTTACCTGACCAGCATGGGATTATCAGGCAGGAGTAGCGGATGCAGGAGTTACTCCGGAGTACCAAGACCATTTTTCGAGGTATCCTTTCCCTAGGTTTATAGATCTAGCGAAGAGGGTGCCTAGGATTCATGATGATGGTCTAGAGTAGGCTCCAGTGGTAGACCCACTGGTTATTCCACAGAGAGCACCTCACTGAGCACCACTGAGGACTCCTACGTAGCTGAGAGCAGGAGTGGGTGCTGGTCATAGCACGAGTAGAGTTTCATGACAACAAAGAGATCATGGGGAGATGGGTACCCTAGGAGCCATTGGAGGACATGTGTCATCCACATAGGCAGCTGATGAGGAGATGCCCAATGTGTAGCCTGATCTAGGGCTAGATGATACATTGAGGGTAGTTTAGCAGCACTGAGAGGCACGAGAGGCTATAGAGAAAGAGGGTCCCCAGGGAGCCATAGACACCTCAGGATAAGATTAGGTCATTGAGGACACGACTGCAAGCTTCTCAGACATAGCTAGTAGTGGCGCGGTCTCAAATTGTAGAGAGAGACCGAGTGATCGCAGGGCATGAGCGAGAAATTGCGGGTCATGAGGAGAGGATTCAGGTACTGTAGAGTCAAGTGACCTTTTAGACTAGTAGAGTAGCATATTATGTTGCAGCATATACGACAGTGGTTCTGAGGGCACAGCAAGTGTCATCATACTTAGAGTATTTAGCACAATCT
>MU225542.1:1612791-1626797 GCA_018584345.1 Thuja plicata
TATATATATATATATATATATGATGATCCTTTTGGTGCTCAATATGTTATCTTGTCTTTATCTTTGGTCATATATCTTGTTATTGTATGATTTGTTGATATTATATGCTTTGTGTAGCTTAGATCATAAGTGATAATCATAACTCATGCATGTTTCATTTGCGCTGACTGTACGTTATGCTCTTTCTCTTGTCATTAACCTTTTTGTGTAGGTAAGTAACCTTAAGGAGATGAAATGCAGTTGATTGTGTCAGTAGGGGATTAGAAGATTAATTGGTTATAGGGATAGGTCTATGTTTAGATGATTAGATGAAGTAGGTTATGATGCTATTATGCAAGCCTAAAAATGCAACCGATAACATGAGTCAAGTCACCAATTTTTGTAGTCACAATATTTTCATCATTTGGACATTTGGGACATTGGAGTCAGTACAATCCTTACTAGCACCTTAGGAGCTATAAAGATATGAATATGACCCTTTATCGGATAAATGTGAGAAATGAATGTAAGCATCTAGGCACAAGCACCAAGATGACCTAAACACTGTTTCTAGTTTTGATATAACAATAGTACACCAACATCGAGGCTTTCGGGGCCAAGATAACCATGAGTGTGTTATTGTTGAAATAAGTAGACTAATAGACAAGGAGATAGTACCAACCTCACCTTATGGTGCAAGAGAGTAGGATCGAGGGATGTGTGGCTTATCCACCTAAATGTGGAAGCTCTTACCACATACACCTTACTGTCTTGACATAAGGATCGTTGGAACTACACCAACAAGTAGTAGACAAAGAAAAGATAAGAAATCATTGATAACAGACAACATACAAGAATATTATCAGCAATCATTCAGTCTGTTTAACTTGTTGATGAGGTGAGTGTTAAGGAACACTGTCGTGTGTGTTATTTTGTGTGTTATTGGATGTTGTGTTTAGGAATACAGGTTTTGTCCAAAGGGAAAGTGTTGAGAAACACTGTTGATTAAAGTGTTGAAAAACACTAGTGTGTCAATGGCAAATTGTCCAGAGAAAAGACCAATCATGGGGACTTAACAGGTTGACTAACAGGTCGTTGGAAGAGTAGGAGGCCTATACAATACCTAGAGATGGCTTCAATCAGTGAAGCAAGGACTAAGTTTATATGATAGCTCAGAGAAGTATAGAGATCATCCCAACGATGAGATGAGCCAAGATATGCATTGATAGATGGAGTGTTGAGCTTACAAGTGGCGCCTGATGCCAGGTTTTCACCACTTGGCAGAGATTCTATTTTTGCTACTAGGGTGCCTGTTTCCAGGTTTTCACCAAGGCACATTTTTTTTTTGCATTTTTCCATTTTTTTATTTTTTTTATGTTTTAATTTATTTATTTTTTACCCATCGAGGCGCTTGTTTTCCAGGTTTTCACTAAGACAATCATTTTTTCAGGACATTTTCCAAATGGTTTTGAATTTTTATGCTTTTTCACTATTTTTGATATTTTTTCAAGATCATATATATATATATATATACATGTTGTTGACCAGCAAGAATGCTCAAGCATAGAATTTCTTCAAGTGGAGAGTATTAACGGGATCAGTAAAGGTATCCCCTTCTGGAGTTTATAGTTGATAGGCCCCAAAGCCAAATTTTGTGGTGATCACAAAGGGACCCAGCCAGTTGGGTTCAAACTTCCCTTTTGGTTCACGATGCTGTTGATTTTTGGGATTCTCTTTGAGCACAAGGTCCCCGACCTGAAATTCTCTAGGTCTCACTTTTTTGTTGTATCCTCAAGACATTCTCTTCTGATAGACCCTCAGATGGTAAAATTCTTCCTTTCTATGCTCGTCGAGTAGTTCTAGCTCTTGGATACTGGAAATCTAGTATTCTTCATTTCTGATGAGTCCATGTAGGTTCACTCAGAGCGAAGGTATTTCTAATTCAATGGGAAATACAGCTTTTGTGCCATATACCAAAGAAAATGGCATTGCCCCTGTAGGTGTTTTGATACTTGTTCTATAAGCCCATAAGGCTGGATTGAGTTGAAGATGTCAATCCTTTCCAGTTTTGTTCACTGTTCGATGTAATATTTTTAATATGTTTTTATTGGAGGCCTCAGCCTGTCCATTCCCTTGAGGATAGTAAGTAGAAGAACAATGTTGGGTAATTTTGAACCTATCACAAATTTCATCCATGTCTTTGTTCTTAAATTGTCCCCCATTGTCTTTCACAATGGATGAGGGGATATCGTATCTGCAGATGATATAGTTGAGAATAAACATGGATACTTGTTTACCTGTAGCTTTGATCAAAGGTACTAATTCAACCCATTTGGTGAAGTATCCTATGGATATTATGATGAATTTGTGTCCACATGAAGATGATGGATAGATTTCCCCTATCAGGTCAAAGGCTCATTGTTAAAATGGCCAGTGAGTAATAAAAAGTAATAGCTCACATGCAGGAGCATGAATCAAATGGCCATGAGTTTGGCACTTCTTGCATGTTTTAGTGAACTTTATGGTGTCTTTTTCCATAGAGGGCCAATAATACCCAGGTCAGAGGAGTTTCTTAGCTAACGAAAGACCGTTCAAATGAGAGCCACAAACACCTTCGTGGACCTCCTCTAGCACGCATTTGGACTCATCATTTTCTAGACACCTAAAGAGTGTACCATCAAGAACTCTTCTATATAGGTTGTTAGCCATAATTAGGTAATGGGATGCATTCCTTATAAGGCTTCTTTTTTCATTTCTTGATAGGTTATTTGGAAAAGTTTGGTTTTTGAGGTAAGAGTAGATATGTGTGTATCAGGAAAAGTTGGTACTTATTAGGGAGTACACGACTTGGGATTCCGGGGAATCATAGATGTGAAAGAGGATTTCTTCCACTAGGAATTCATAGTGAGTGTGGTGTTCTTCAAGTTTCAACATGGAGGCCAAGGTGGTCATAGCATCGGCTTCTTTGTTTGCTTCTCTAGGTATCTGCTGGAAAGTAACAAATACAAAATATTTCTTAAGAGCATCCACCATCTGTTTATATGGAAGTAACTTATCATCCTTTGTTTGATATAGGTTGTTTACTTGATTGATTACCAGCTGTGAGTCACCATAAATATGTATTTCATTTATGTTCCATTCGATAGCCATCTTCAGACCATTTGTCAAAGCTTTGTATTATGCGATGTTGTTAGTGCAGGGGAACATCATCTTGTAATCCTTTGGTATCTTATATCCTTGTGGCATGATAAAGAGAGTTCAAGCACCAGCTCCTTGTTGTGTGAAGGATCCATCAAAGAACATCATCCAAGTGTGTTCTGTAAGATACAAAATTGCTTCATCAAGAAATTCTACCAGTAGTGGTTGTGTGTTATGTAAAGGAGCATCAGCCAGGTGATCAGCAATAACTTCTCCTTTAATTGCTTTTATGTCAATGTATTTGATGTCAAATTTGCTAAGGACCATAACCCATTTAGCTAACCTTCCTGTGAGAGTTGCCTTGTTTAGTAAGTATTTGAGAGGATCTATTTTGGCAATCATCTTAATAGAGTGTGCCAATATATAGTGTCGTAGTTTTTGAGAAGCAAAAACTACAACAAGGCAGGCTTTCTCAATGATAGTGTAGTTATGTTCGTAAGACACCATGGTCCTTCTTATGTAGTATATAGCTCTTTCATTTCCTTTCTTATCTTGTTGTGCCAAAAAATCTCCCAAAGATGTGTCTATAGCTTAGATGTATAGAAGGAGAGGCTTTCCTGGAATAGGCACCATCAATACAGGTGTATTAGCAAGGTATTCTTTGATTTGTTGAAAGTTCTTTTCACACCCTTCATCCCAGCCAAAGGTAACTCCTTTATGCAATGTTTTTGTGAAAGGTTGTACTTTATCTGCTAGTTGAGATATAAATATTTTGATGGATTGAAGTCATCCTTGTAGAGTCCTAACTTGACTAATGTTACGAGGAGGTTGCATTCTGATTATTGCCTCTACCTTTTTGGGTTCAACCTCAATTCCTTTGGCCGAAAAAATGTATCCTAGTAGCTTTCTAGAGGTTAAACTGAAAGCACACTTCTTAGGATTCAGTCTAAGCTTAAATTGCTCCATTCTGTCTAGAATCTTTTCTAAGTCTTTTAGGTGAGTAGCTCTTCTTGCAGATTTAGCCAGAGTGTCCTCGACATAATCTTCCATATTCTTATGCATCATATCATGGAATATGGTGGTCATGGCTCGCTGCTAGGTTGCCCCAGCATTTTTGAGATCAAAAGGCGTGACATTCCAACAAAATGTGCCCCATGCATAGGTAAAAGCATTTTTATCCTGATCTTTGGGAGCTATTCATATCTGATTGTAGCCGGAAAATCCATCCATTAGTGAGTACATCTCATAACCAGCCGTGATATCCACAATCATATCAATGTTAGGTAATGGGAAGTCATCCTTGGGACAAGCCTTGTTCAGATCCTTGAAGTCTGTGAAAACTTGGATTGACTTCTCATGTTTAGTCACTGGGGCGATGTTAGAAATCCAATCTGTGTAGGCTATAGCACAAATGAATTCAGCTTTCATGAATTTTTCCAATTCAACTTTGACCAATACTGCCACATGAGGATGCATCTTTTGAAGCTTTTGTTTTACTGGTTTGACTCCTGGAGAAATTGATAAATGGTACATAATCAGGTCCGTGTCCAAACCTGGCATATCTGAGTAAGACCAAGAAAAGTTGATTTTCTTTTTTCTGAAGAATCGGATGAACTCTTGATTTTCTTGTTCAAACAAGGATTATGCTAGGTAGATGAGCTAAGGAGATTCTATTGTTCCCAAATTCATAGCTTGTGTCGGTTCTATGAGCACTAAAGATCTTTCTTGAAGATGATTAGGGAGGAGATCAAGTTCCCCATCCTCGGGTGCCTTAGAAAGGTTTTCACCATTGAATATGCATTTTGTTTTTACTATTTTTGGATTTGATACTGCCACGAGGTGGTTTTCACCATTAGTCTTTTTTTTTTTCTTTTTTTCTTTTCTCTTTAGGTTGAGGAACTTGATGTCCCCCTCTATCATGTTTATGCTTGTTGCACTAGTGGAAGACGTAAGAGGTTCAATACAATTTAGGTAGCAGGCCAAAGTATAGTTGTTAGGAGCAGAAATGAGGTCTAGGGAGGCATCTTGGTCCCAGTCAATTAGTTCAAGATGGACAAGGGGTAAGGGCTCAATAGGTTCCAAAGATAGCACCAAGTTGTCCCAATCATGGTCTTCAACGGGTAAGAGGAGATCAGTGATGGCACTCTCTGAAGGGTTTCCTATATTGCGATTCATCCTAGTGCATCTAGTGGAGTCGTTGTTGGTAGTCTGAGGAGTTGATCTATTTGACCTAGCGCTGGTGTCTTATTTTGCTTCCTAAGTAGCTATAAGTTATAGAAATACACTCATTAGCATAACCTAAATTCTCCCAGATAGAACCCATGGTGGAGGATCCATGTCTAGTTCTTGAAGATCCCTGAAATCCCAAGTGTCATCACTTTCTTCTATTTCATGCTCCCATTGTGTCCATCATTCAAGGTCGTGGCTATGATCATTTATATTGCTGGTTGATGTGTCGGCATGGCTAAAACATCTATCAATATCCCAATCCTGTGTAGCTAATGCAATAACATCCTCAGGCTCTCTCCCAAAATTCCAATTTGTTTTTTGTGGAAGAGGTAGTGTGTCTTCTTCTTCGGAGTCATCATTGGGAATGGGAATGTGTTCTGGTTTGGGGTGCTCACTCAGCAGTTCATTAGTCTGAATATTGCCTTCATGTAAGAAATATGATGTGAACTTGTGAACCACATCCACTTCAATAACCATTGTAGCATCAGAGAAGGAGTCTCATTCATACTCATTAGAGTTTGTTTCAATTGAATGGGGTAAATCTAACACATGCGTAGGAGCCACAGCTTGCCCTTAGTTAGGATGTTGTTCTGCTAGGGTAGTGCCTTGACCATAATCAAACTAAATAGGATATTGATCTTTTTCCTCCAAAAAATGAGAGAGAGTCCTCGGGACACTTAAGTAATTGTTGTTTTCATTTTGTCGATCCTCGCCATGTTGAGTGGGATCATCTTCTGATTTTTTAGAGGCACAAGGCGAGACCTCTTCAACAGCATGCACTCCATCATTTGAAAAGTGTGGTAATTCAAGGACATGGGAGGTGAAGATAAGTTTCCCCCAGTTAGGGTGTCTATCTTTCGATCCTTGGGTTGGTACTCTTGTAGTACTAGTAGTGCTAGATCTATTTGGTTCAAAGGGAGTTATGTAGAATGATGGGACATATGGTTCCCCTTGATATTTCAAGTTGTCAGCGGTGGCACTCATCAACTATTCAAAGGGGAGAGGGATGATTTAATCTCCACTATCAGTGTCTGCATTGTAGGTATTTGTGGGAGTGCTATTAGGATGACTATTCTCAAGAGGAGAATGAACCTTGTTTTCATGGTACCCCACACCAGTTTTATCTGTAGGATCTCAAAATTCAGCATGGAGAGGCTCCACAAGGCCTTTGTCTTTACCCACGGGTCCTTTACCTGTATTGCCCATTTGTCTCATCATATGATATCCCTTCCCATATTTATCCGGGAAAATTTCCACATGTGTCACTTTGTTAGTTTTCTCTTCATCTTTATATAACCAGACGAGAACAACCTTTTTTTGTTTTCCTTTGAGAGAGATACCTGTGCTTTCACCATTTTGGTTCCCTTGTGTATTTCCACTTGTTTTCCCTTCGAAGGTGGGAAATATGAGGATGGCATGCCATTAGATCTGGGAGAGCTAGGGAGAGAAGTTAGTTGATATTCCCCCATGGTTGTGTTGTGAATCTTAAGTTTTACCTCAAGGTCTTGCATAAGTGCCTTTTGAGCTGCTTCATAATGTTGTAATTCCTCCATATTGTGTGAAGCCATGATGTCAGCTTGCTTTAAGGTATTACAGGAGTAAGTGCTATCAGCTGAAACGGTCACTTCTACTCCATTATAGGGGAATTTCACACACTGGTGATATGTGGAGGGGATCGCCTGCATATCATGAATTTAGGGTCTCCCTAGCATTATATTGTATGCAAGAGGTAGATCAAGTACTTCGCATGTGACATTCCTTTCAATAGGACCTACCCTAATCGAGAGCACTATAAGTCCTCTGGATGATCGTTCTTCTTTGTCATATGCTTTAATAGTAATTTTTCTTAAAGGATCAATAGTGTGCTCAAAAAATCCTAGTTCTCTAACTAGCTTTAGGGTGCAAATATTTAACCTAGCACCTCCATCTATCAAAACATGGCTGACCCGGTGTTTGTGAATCAGAACCTCTATGTGCAAAGGCTGATTATGTGGATGACTAAGAGCCTTGTCGTCTGCCTCTAAGAAAGATAGATAATGAGGGGTAGTCAGATGATTAACCATAGTTTTAAATAGGCTGATATCAAGATCTTTGGGAACATTGGTTTCAATAAGCACATTTTCAAGGACTTCGTTGTGTGAGGGTGATAGCTTCAACAACTCTAATATAGAAATATGAGCAGGAGTTTGTTGCAACTGATTGACCAAATTGTAGCTTGTAGAGATTTGTTTAGATGATGATGGCTTGTCTATTAGTACCATCATTTTCTTAGAGGTGGATGTCACTCTCTTAAGGGTGACTTTGTTTTGACTTCTAGTAGCTACGTTAGCAGAATCATGTTCCTTACCTTTGATAATGATCGCATTGACAGATTTGTCTGAGGGCTCAAGCATGTGAATCACATTGTCAGTGTGGGTATATGCATGATTGACAGTGGCTCTTGTAGTTTGTGATGATTCACCCTTCTCATAAGATGGTAGAGGTTGCTTGAAGGCCTTTTTATCATCATTTGAGCCATGAGTACCGACCATGATGGTTTTTTTGTCAATTAGATCTTGTATCACATGTTTCAATTTCATACAGTCATTTGTCAAATGTCCTTTATTCTTATGAAATTCACAGTAGTGGTCATCATTCCACCATCAGGGTTTTACCTCAGGTTCCCATGGTTTTGAATTAGGACTTGTAATGATCTTATTAGCAACCAATGTCTTTACTACATCTTCCAAGGGTTCTCCAAGAGGAGTGAAATTTTGTTTAGGTTGAGGGATCCATGGTGCCTTATCCTTCTATGCATCTTCAGTGCTTTTAGAATTGTTAAGAGTAACTAAAATTTTCCTGGCTCCCTATATGCTAGTAGTAAGGTTGAATACTGGTTCATTAGATTTGGTTTTGGGGGAATCAACAATGCCATCATTAACTACGTTGCGATTCTTTTTCTAGTATTTTCTCTTGTCCTTATTATTGTTACTACTATTGGATTTGTTGTCCTTATTCAAAGTAATTCCTCCTTTTCTAATGAGAACATCTTTGATTCTCATGGTGCTATCAACTAAGTCACTAAAGGAGGTATGTTTTTGCATTTGTGTTGCATAATTCATTTTAGGAACCAGATTATTGATGAAGATGTGAATCTTTTCTGGCTCTGGTATTTGTCTAGGATATCTTGTGAATACCCTTCTCCATCTTTGGAGAAACTTAACAAAAGGCTCGCCCGTATGCTTCTTGGTGTTGCAAAGGTTGAGCATAGTGACCATGTGTAAGATATTGTAAGAGTAGGGTTGGATAAATTATTGAAACAGTTCGTCAAACATTTGTATTCCTGTTGTGAGTTTTGTGAACCATTCTAGAGCATGGCCGCTAAGACATCGAGGGAATAGTTGCATCAAATATGTTCATTCATGCATAAACTCCATGCTAAGGGCACAAAATTCCCTCACATGATCTTGGGGATCACCTTCTCCATTGTATTTATCGTATTTAGGGATTTCAACCTTTGGAGGAAAAGGTGGCATGTGCAATTTTTTGGCAAATGGGAACGGGCATATGGACTCCAATGAGTATTTACTAGGAGGTTGTTCTTTTGCCTTCTTGAGATCCCTTAACTTGCATCTCATATCTTGTAATTGTTTGTTAAGTATAGTAATGGGTGACTCTTCCTCTTGTTGTATGAGTCCCTCAATGTCAAAGTCAAGTGGAAGCTTGATACCTATAGATGCGAGATGCATAAAATACTTATCCTTGTCTAGTTGCATGATGGCTTGCATCATCTTTTGAAAATGTTTGTCTTGTTGGCACTTCCTAATCTCTTCGCAAGTGGGTTCTTCTATAGAATAAGAAGCACTAGTATGTTGACTTTGATGTTCATGTTGAGACCCCCAATCATAGGCCGACATAGTTGATGTTTTGTGGGCAGCCAAGTTTAAGGAATCAAACAATGGTATTGTTGGTTGAGGATTTAGAGTGTCCTTGCATGAGATCTCTTGGTCTATCTTGGGCTTCTGGTGAGAAGGAAAGTCTTGAGTAGAGTCATCTATAGCTTTTCCCTTAGAATCGAGATCAAGTTTTTGACTTCTTGTTTGGACCATGTACGGCAATCTGTGACTAACGTTTCTAGAGGATCAATGTGTCAATTCAATTGTCAAAGCTTAAAGATTTGTTTTACAAAGGAAATATTGGTTTGGATGTTGAACTTGTGCAACGTATCGTTCGTTTGAGGTCTAAATACCTACTGAGATGACACTTGTGAAAAAGTTGATAAAGAACCAAAGATAAAGATCCAATATGATTGAGAGATTTGCGAAAAGATAGGACAAGAAGATAATGAGAAGTATAACCACCAGAGTCAAGATTTAAAAAGACCATGACAAGGTATGATATTTGTTGTTACAAAGATGTGACCAAGGGACAAAGATTTCAATGTTGGATTATTTCCAACATAAACCTCATACGACAATACAGGGGTCTTGATAGGACAATAGAGGGGTCTTCATATGAGTTGTTGCCTCTGGATAGGTTCCCATATGAAAAATGTAATAGTCTGAAATGACCAAAGATTATGGGACAGTTTGCCACTTGTGTGTAAGAATTTTTGGACAATTCTGTCTAAAATTTGAGGTGAAAGTCTTGATTCTTTTCTTTTTCCTGTTGTCAAAGTGTTTATGCTTGAGAGATATTTGTCAAGTTTCAAGGTATAAATGCACGTCAAACACAAGATGTAAAGAACCAAACACTCTCTACCCTTTAGTCAATTTTTCTTAGTATCACAATCTTTGCCCACGCCTAATATTCCTTCACCCCACATAAAGTGATATTGGCTTTTGTTGGGACTAGGCACGTTGTGGTTTTCGGAAAGAGACTTAATGCTCGAATTGCATAAGCTCCCCCATGCCACATTCATGCTTTCAAACATCCTTGGGAATACATATGTTGGGTGTAAAAATCTTGGGGTGATCCGGGTAAAGTCCACTTGGATCGATCCTTGCACAAAGACTATGATACTTTTGGAGGTAGATCGGGTAGCCTCTATCTAAAAGTGTGTAGTAAGTTCATCCATTCATGACTATCCCCTGTAGTTTTGCAAGTGAAATTAAGGTATATATCCCTAAAAACACCCAAAATGTATAGTCTTGCATGCAAGATTCAGACCTCTCAGACCTACACAAGTTGAATGTATCTCTCTTGTAGTCTTATAAACAAGATTGAGACCAAAAATGGCCCTACAAGAACTCAATCAAATGTGGCTCTTGCTTAGCAAGAATGGGGCAACAAGGCCCCATAAATGAGAAAGCATTGAAGATAAAACTAGCCATGTCTTCCCTCTCTTTGGATTGAAGGAAGCATTTTATTATAGTGGGGTGGAAGTAGCCAGGTCCACTTGTTCCCCACTTAGGTCATTCCCAGGAGATTACTCCCTTGACAGGCCCTCTAAAGTTTTAGCTTGAAAAGTAAATGGATTGGCGACAAAAAGGAGTCTAGATTTTTTATTTTCCCTCAAGGGGAAAAGAGCATACTCTCCTATCCAGTAAAGTTTTCTCTACACACACACAAGACACGCTTTAAGTTCTTTCCCAAATATTTAATTGCTTGGCACAAATTAAGTGAATCTAGGTTTTTGATCTTCCCAAAGGAAAGAGATCATACTCCCCTAACACTTGCTTCAAGCCAAACAAAAAGATCCTTCTAATTAATCTATGTGCCTATGAAAATAAAATGCTAACAAGCACAATCATTTGGTTGATGTGTTTTTAAGGCAACCTACAAACACAACCATTAGTAACTTCCAAATTTTTTTGACAAGCATCCTACAAGCACAAAACCATTAGTAGTTATATCAAAATAGTGTCCAAGTATAGGTTTGGCAAGCAAATCTTCCTCAAAAACGTTCTGCAAAAATAGATAGTAAAGAGACCAAAGAAGATATGCCAAGGATCAGAAAGCATAAATTAGCTCAAGAGAAACCCTAAAAATGCTTGTTGTTTTTTAAATGACAAAGTACAGAATACAGTCTGGCATCCAATCCCTTATGACAATACAGCAGCTGTCATATGACAAAATAGAATCTCACTAAAGCTCGTACAACAAATCTAATGCTCTGAGACGACAAAAGGTAGGAAATAAAACCTCATACAATAATACACTTATTCTCATACGACAAAGTACCAATCTACAATTTTCCATACGACAAAGAACATAGAACAGCATGATATAAAGTGCAGTTTCATCAAAAAGATGCAAGAAATTATAAAAATGGAGCAAAACGCAACTTTCTGCCCCATGGTGGGTGCCAAAAATGTGTGTGGTAAAATGTGAGATTAGAATCTGCAACCAAACACTTCAATAAACCATTACATCAAAGGGGGTTAGCTAAACATAAGATTCAAAGCATGATAAAAACCCTTAGAAATCAGCTTATTGCTTCCTAGTTGAAGTGAGTGTAATTCTCGTGTTTGTCCATCAGATTAGACATAGAGAAATAAGTGACTTGACTACTCCAAAATGGAAGATTCAATGCAATATGGAGCAAGATGCATAGACTTGCATGCTTTTCTCTTGGAAGCTTGAAAATGAGAATGCATGCACTATCAAATGAAATACATAGCAACTATGATAAATGAAATGCATAGCAACTATGATAAATGAAACTAGAATGCAAGATTTGAACTAGAAATGGAAAGAACAATGCATCTAAATTAAGCTATGAGGTGAGAGATTGAATGCCATTTAAGCCAAGGAATGAAGCTAAACAATGCCAAAATGCAAGAAAATAGCATGAGAGTAAATAAACTATGAATGCACTATGAATTCTAAGATAAAAATAGCATTATAACCCTACTCCAAATCTTCTTGTTCTCTACTACTAGATTGAGAAAAGGGAGCTATCCCTTTTATGAGAGATTCCAAGAAATGAGTGGTTGAGATTAAGAGGGAAAATAATTTTATCAATGGTGGAGATGCAATTCCTCTCAATCCATGTGAGATAATAAAGTGATTTTGATTGGCCAACTTATTAGGAGAATAAGACAAAAATTGGTATTTTCCTCACTTTTATTTGTTTTATTTGATTTTTGAGTGCACACCCATGGTTGAATGGGCTCACTTTTTGAGACTTAGGAATTTTTTATTTTATCCCAATGTTTATGCTTTTTTGGGTTTAGGCTTTGATGTTTGATGATTTGATTCAACAAGTCAAGATTAAAATTATGTAAGCAAGTTTGATTAAATGCTCAATAATTTAGAGTCTAGTGATTGGGTCTTAGATTTAGGATTTATTAAGACCAAATATTTGAGGAAAGGGGGCTATGGGTTTACTAGACCATTTTTGGGTGATTACAATAGACACATAACACAAGATATGATATCATAGAAAACTCCTGTTAGGAAGTAAAAACTGCGGTGGGGATGGCACCCACAAAACTTCACTATCTGCAGAATGGAAGGGAGACAGTAAAGGCATACAATTTGATCACTTCTGATGATCTACCCTGTTAGGAGTATTAATGTGGAGACCTGTTAGGATCTACTCTTTTAAGAGCATTAGCAACACTAATGAAGTGTGCACTCAGTTAAGAGATTTACAATAGGACTGTTAAGTCCACCTTCCTTGAAAGGATTTCTTAAGTGTACCCCACTTGTTAGAATGTGTACAATATGTTTGACCTGACTGTATGTAATCTATAATTGTTGATTACATATCTATTAAATCTTACAGTATATGAATATCACCTATAGTGATTGATTAATACCTTTTCCTGCTCGTCGGTAGCCTTTGTTCTGTTCTTGACAACTGATTTGATCTTTGTCTGTACTGTTGCATGAATTCTCTTGTCTGAACCTTAGATGCTCTCAATGGCTACAATCATCATCGAACAAAATGTTCACAATTGATTGAGCATCTATTTATACAAGTATTTGACCTATTATAGAATCACGCATTACAATGTTAACTCTAGATCCAAGGTATACAACTTGATCTTGATCCTTTAGTTTGCATGTTTTAAATTAGTTAAACTGATAAAAACAATAATAAATATATTTCTTTTCCCTCGCGTAATGGATTTAAAACAAATCAAGAAGCTAAATATAAAACTTCACTGATTTATCTAATGTGGAAAGTCAGATCCACTTTTTGCGAGATGTAACTAACTGTCGGTTCTTGATCATCGGTGTGAACTGAAAGTCTGTCGGTGTTCCTTCTTTGAACTGATTTTCAGGTTCCCTTCATCTATTGGGTTCCACTCTTGACTGTTTCGTCAAGTTGCACTGTTGGTTACTCATCGGGTTCCCTTATCCTTTTTGTCATTGGGTAACACTGAATAGTGTTTGTCGGGATGCTTTGTACTTAGCAGTATCGGTAACCTTTGCGTCGGGTAGTGTTGTGCCCTGTCTATCGGTGTAGCATAAACCGATGGTGTTTATCATGTTTTTCCTTGCATATACTAATGGCAAAATATAGTGTCTTATATATATGTGTGTGTGTGTGTGTGTGTATACATATATATACACATACATAGATATATATATATATTACATATATATATACATACATATATACATATATATACATATACATATATATATACATACATATATATATACATACATATATATGTATATATATACATGTATATATATACATATATATATGTATGTATATATAT
>MU225542.1:1627617-1645201 GCA_018584345.1 Thuja plicata
GGATTATGTTATGGCACTTGATTCTGAGTTTTCCATAGATGACCTTTTAGGTCAAAATCCACCTCCACCTCCACCTAAAATCACTCCACGTCCTTCTTTTCCTCCACTCTGTCCACCTCCACCTCCACCTCTACTTGAATCAACACAATTAAGAGATAATATCATTAAAAATATAAATACAATAATATAAGACATTAATACCATTAGACGTGACTCACATCCACCACCATGACTACTTTGCTTTTTATATTCCATGCAAGGCATTATGGATTATGTTTTGGCACTTGATTATGATCTTGATATTTTTGTTCATGGAGGGAGTAGATGCGTGTCTTTTATGTTGATGACCTCTCTTATAAAGATGTCAATGAATTGAAAAATTCAAAAAATGATATACGTCACTATTTTATAAACCTCAAAATTAAAGAACCAATACCTCTAAATGAGAAAAGTATTTCTATCAGGTGGTTCTAGCACCCACAAATTGGTACACATTTTTGGGAGTGTTGGTGGATGGTACTTGACCATCCACTGAATGCTAAGCATGAGGTGCGTATGTATTTTTCCAGAAAATTATCAACTGAATTTGAAATGGGTTTGAAACCCAATTACTTTTACATGAGATCATTTAAGGAGGTTGGTGGCATTACGACACAAGATAGTCCAGGGGCCCATGTTACTGATGTAGTTTCAGATCGTGTGTGTGATCCTCCCATTGTTCCTCCTTTTGCTCCACTTATTCATGTACATGTCTAGCATCAATCAATACAAGTTACACTCGGTTCATTGAGTACCCTTTTGGAAAATTTGTGTGAGTAGTTAGCATAGATTAGGGCTCCCCCCAACACACTACATTATTGCATGATTTGCAGGGATATATGTCTAGGTGGGAGTGATCCTATCCCTAGTGATAATGGAGATGATGTTATTTATGATGGAGATGACATCACATCATATGTCAATTTTTTCTACACGGAATATTTTCATCCTACAGAGGTAAATTTAGTTATAATTTGTCCAATACAAACAATTATATTATTTATACATATTAAATTCCATAACATGTGGATTTTTTGGTGAGCAGAGGACGGTTGATCCTATGGCATCTACTACTGTGGGCACAAGAGAGCATTATCATTTTTCCTCCACACTAATAGATGTCCACACACTATTTTGATGACATAATTTTTACCATTAGTATGCAAAGAGAAAATAGTTGTTATGAACTGTCGGTTACACTACACCAAAAGTTAGGTTTTAGTTCAAATCAAAAGTGCTAAGTAAAGGGAAACCTGACGACACAAGTTTTGCAGTGTAAACCGAAAGTGCAACCTGAAGATGATACAGTGGAACCCGACAAGTGGGTTACACTATAAACTAAAAGAGTAGAAACAAAGGAACCTGACAACAATTGAACCCGACAGATAGTTCAACAAAGGAACACTAAAAGACAGTCAAACTAATTTCAGAGAAAATCGAGCATCAGACACCAAAATTCAGTTATATCCCGAGAAAAGTGGAGCTGACTTTCACGTTAGATAAAACAATTATATTCTATATTTAGAGTTTTGATTTTTTTTAAAACCATTTCTTTAGGGACAAGAAACATTATTGTAATTCTTTTAATCAGTCTAACTGATTAAAAAAATGCAAACTAGGAGATCAAGGTCAAGTTGTAAACTTTGATCATAGAGTTAAGTTTGTAATACGTGAAACTTAATTAGGTCAATCTATGTTATAAATAGATGTTGTAATCATTCATTTAAAAAGGATGAGAGGATGAATGTATCCAACAAGCACATCTATGGATTAGACTGAGAGTTTCAAGAAGTAGAACAACAAAAGATGAATTTGGTTATTAAGAACCAAGAACCAAGGCTACCGAGAAACAGAGGTATTAATCAATCAAATTAGGTGATACATTTGTACATGTAATCTTGAATGGATCTGTAATCAGAAATTATAGATTGCATACACTCAGTTCAATGAGTATTTTTGTCTGCATTCTAACAAGTGTAGAAAATAGAAGAAATCCTTTCAAGAAAGGTGGATTTAACAATCCTATTGTAAATCTCTTAACCGAGTGCACACTAAACAGTGTTGTTAAAGCTCTTAACAGAGTATACCTTAACCAGTCTCCACATAATACTTCTAACAATGGTTTTTTGCATTACTTTATCTTGTGTTATGTGGTATTTCTTTCATGAATGTTTCTATGAATGTCTACATACAATTAAGATTATGAATTGGTATCACATGCATAAAGAAGAACAGCAGATATGATCGGTAAAGAAAAGAATTTGATTATATAAGGTTAAAGTTTAAATAACTAAAAGTTTTAGAGGTATTGATTCAGCCCTCCCCTCTCAGTACACACTTCCCATTATTTCAAACAGTTGGTATCAGTGCTAGATCTCTTATTTGGAAAGTTTAAATAGTTAAGAGAAAAGATCATACAATGGAGAAGTACAGGCTTCACAAGAGTATTGAGAATCAGAAGCTAGAAATTCAGATCTTCTTTAAAGAATATAAAGAAGCTAGAATCAAGATGAGACTACTGCTAGATGAAATAAATATTATGGCATCTTTCTTTAGTGAAATAGATTACTATGAAGAAGAGATACCATATCTATTTGAGTCTTCAGGATCTACAACTAGCATAGCATCAGACACATCAGAAGAAAGCATCACAAGTCTGAATGAAGTCAATCAGCATCTGGATGGACAAGTAAAATCTCTAAACATTGGTCAAGAGACATAGATAGTAATAATGGTTGATGTCATGAACAATTCTAGACAAGCTAAGCAAGAAAGAACACTAGCTATTGATGACAGAAGGAAGATTACTGAAAAGCTACAAGAGAAAGAGTCATAAATACAAAGACTTATGGAACATCATCATGAGATCACAAATTAGATTATTCTTATGAGTCAAGAGGAAAATAGAATGAATACAAAAACCATTGAAAGAATATAAGTTATCGGTGAGCTAAGAGAAGAAAATGAAAATCTGAAACATGAAGTAAGAATTCAGAAACAACATAATGAAGTAATCAAGAGAGCTGAAGAAAGAAACAAAAGGATGGATTATTTTCTTGATGGACAAAGGAGAGCCAACAACAACACTAGACTAGGCTATGATGAGAATGGAGAATCACCCAACCAATTTGATCCAAAGAATATCTATAAAAATCCAAGACCAAGAAAGATGACATGCAATCACTGTGGAAGGCAAGGCCACACATCAAATATTTGCAAGAGCAAAATGAAAGGTATTCCTAAAACCACACCTTCATTCATAGGAATTTTTTATAAATATAACAAGAAAGGAAATAAATCATATGAATGTAAATATGAGGTGAAACAACCAAATAAGGAAAGCTACATGGACAAATATTGTCCTACTTGCAAAATGCATGGGCACACATCTCTTGAATGCTGGAAGAAGAAAAAGCAAGCATGGAAACCTAAAGAAAATGAAACTTCCTATCAACTGAAAAGAGTTGGTAACCAATATGTTTGGAATTACAACACATGGGCAAATAGTACAGCATGCGGAAGATTTGGTCACATAGCTGAAAACTGCATAAGACAATGGACAAGAAAGTCTAGGAGCTGGACTAACCCCGGAATGGCATGTCTACACTGTTATAAAGTTGGTCATCTGAAGAAAGACTGCAGAGACCGAATGACAGAGACCAACACCTTTGCCAATGGAAACACCATTGACGACATGAGGAAGATGAGAAACAAAATGTGGAGGAAAGCTACAAACACTCATGAAGCTGGACCAAGCAATGCAATTGGTGACACCTTATCCAATGGATATGGTTACATCACCACCCCCACCTAAGAAGAACAAGTAAGTATGGACCTACATTATACCAATTTATATTTTGCATCAGTTCCATTATACATAGTTAAAATACCAAATCAGCATGATTAAAGATGAACTATGGTATTACTTGTTATAATTCTGTGAAAACAATCTCATTGGTCAATACATACCGAAATGCATCGGTGTACATTCAAAGCTAAGTTGTCTACACTTATCGAGAATTTTCAGTTAACACATAAAGGCTAAGTCGCTAGTGTAAACCAAGATCCTTCGATAATCATGTAAGTTGACAAATTTGTCTTCACCATACAATGAAATCCGTCAGTGAACGTAACAAGTTAACAGCTGCCCTGAAGCATCACATTACCACTGAGAATGTTATTGTGTATCACCTGATGACTCTTTCTTCACACACCTAGAAGTGGTTGAGCATTAATGACTCAACTTAGGGCATAGTCTATAAATAGATGATGGAAGGGTTTCATTTCTCACCGAGTGATTAGAGAAAAGAGAAAAAACAAAATAAGAGCATGAAGTGACCAGATTGCAGAGTGAATCTAGCCTGGTTCACAGCACTCAAAATAGATTCCTAATAGCTACAAAGGTTGAAGTAAGTACACAAATAACCGATAACTTTATTTTCATTCATGGGAAAAAGCACTAATTTCATAATCAATTGCAACTACATCAAGAACCTCTAAACTCAAGAATCATAAGAAGAACAAGGTTAATCTGATAAATAATAGTACATGTGAGGAACCCAAGTATAAAATATGTCCAGAGGTTGCCTCACAGCCCGACACTACTGTTGCATTCTCAAGTATTCTAGCTAGGGTTTTTCTCGTCGAAGACATGCGAGAATATATACACTGCAAGATTACAGAAATAGGAGACCTGGAAGTTGAGAAAGATTTCAAGAAGCTTTGCAATGATGATGGCACTATCAAGGAAGATCATAAGCACATTGAGGTAAAAGGGCTCACAAATTCCCTATGATTCTTGAAGGAGTTCAAGACCGTATGGATTTGGTTAGTACTAAGCAAGATACATGACCAAAAATTATGGTTGGATGAGCTAAAACTGATAACCAGGGATGTCATACACACTGTTACCAGTTATCCCATAACCGATAAGGTAAAGGCACTAAAACACCCACCTAAAATTGAAATTGAGAAGAATACAGGAGCAGCATGGGATGGAAAAGGACTAAAGGTATCCACCATCACTGATGATGAATTAAAATTTGGATCATGTGTCTTAGGATACAAGTTCTTTCAAGCTAGCAGGATGAACAGTATTGCATCCGGAGAAGTGGATACAGCATACAATATTTTCAAGAAGGGACTGTAGTTGGATCTATCAGAACTTATGCTAAGACAATTGGATGAGAACATGAAGACATTAAGGACTGAAAAGTCCAACTCATGTAAGTTTGGTTCACTCGTCATGTGCATATTCTTATATTTCCAAGAATCTTTCCCATCTATAGGAAATGTCAAATGGGACACTACAAGACTAGTGACCATATAGATTAGTGATTTCATCAAATCACTAGGAGGCAATTTTGAGTCAGTCATGGATGAATACTTTGTTGGATTCAAAGATAGAATGAAGAAGAGAGTAACAATTCCAGAACAGTTAATAGAAATGTTCAAGACTGACATATGTTTTAAGGTAGACACTCACTACACCTACATCAAGACAGTTGTACCTAGGATAGCATGGCTGGCACCACTTATTTATGAGGTGAACATAGATCAAGAATCAAATGTTATTAAGGCATTGATAAATGAGTCTTTGGACAAATCACAACCCAAGTTTGGAACTTATGAAGAAGCCAAAGAAAGAATTAAAATTGGCTTAGTTGTGAAGAAGATTGATAGGAAGAAAGATAATATGGTTAAGAACTTGAAGAAAAAGCTATCGCAGAATGAAGAGGAAACTGAACAAAAAGAAGAAATCAAGGGCCAGTCACCCGTCAGTGAAGTTGAGAAGGGGAATGACTCTGAATCTACAGAGTTAGATACACCACTACCTCCACCAGCAAAGAAACCTAGGACTACTATTGAAACTAGGACCAGGAGTCAGACATCAAAGGATGCAATTCCTCCACCAATAAAGAAAGGTCAGGTAAGGACCTACAAAAGAAAACCTCAAACCAAACAAACCAAAGCACTGAAGAGGAGAAGGAAATTAATCCTAACCAAGGAAGATATTGAAGATACTCAACAAGATGAATTTGTGCAAAAAGAAAAGAATAAGATTCCTGAAACTATTGATGAGGTATGTGCTTTAATTATCAAATCAGGAACAGTCAATGATCGCAAAATAAAGAAATGGCTAACATTGGATCCCGAGGATCAAAATAAACTAGAAGAGGGAATTATAAAAATGATGTGTGTATTCAAATATCTTCCAATAAAATTAGAAGATAATATGCCAAAAGAACTTCAGGATAGATTATTGGAAAGATGGACATTTGCATTACACTCTGAGAAAGAGATTAGGGAAAGAGCCCTAGTTTCTGTCATGCCTCCCAAATCTAAAATGAACGAAATTGAAGAGATGATGAAGAATCACTTCAAAAGGTTCTCACCAAAGTTGAGAGCCTACCAAGTGCTTCAAGGACATCTACTTGAACTAGATAGGAAGAGTGAGGCTGAATGGAAAAAAATACTTGATATACCTAAAAAGGATATAAGTACCGAGCCACAAGAAGCTCTTATCGAAAATCAACAGAACAAAGATGATCAGGATAAATAGAGCCTCGACCATATTATTATCACTAATGAAGATTTCAATGAGAGGATATGGACGTTGCAAATGAGACATGTCCGGACAATACAATTATTGGTATTACCGGAGGAGATCCTACAGATAAGATAAAAAAAGATGAAGATGTCACTGTTGTCAAGGACCAAACTGATGAACAGGACACTACAACAGAATCAGCACAGATAGACACACTAGGACAAATACCACTGTTTTAATACAAGCTATCAACATTATCTCAAAAAAGGAAAAGTTACCTGAGAAATAAACAAGAATACCTAAGAGTAAGGGTAATGATGAACAAAATGATACATCTGAAGAAAAGAAGGATTCAACCGATGAACAAGTAGTTATCAGTGGAAAACAAAAAGATGGAGATAACACTGAAAAAGATGCACAAATTAAATATATCGATGAAGTGCAAAAAGAGAAAGGTGAACAAGATAAGACAATTGATACCATGCCTGAGGACACCAAAGGCGAATCTATAGATACACTGAAGGTAGATAAGGAGACATAGACAATCGATAGGCAAACACTGAGCAGCAAGAAAAAGGTACAACACCAAGAAGCCATCATCGAGCACATCAGACTAAGTAGAGAAGCTAGCTATGGTTTTGCATGCAGGTGCATCACAAAAGAAGAAGGAGAAAACCAAGAATAATAATTTAGAGGTCACACTTGATGAGATCATAGAAATACCAAAGTGTGATCCAACTACTTTAGATTTTGAATCACTCCAAGAATATGGAGAAATTTGTCAAAGGAAAGCTTTGCAAGAAAAGCTTAAAAAGCAGCACCGAGACTCCTTAGTTCTGGAGACCACAAGGGATATCTTAAAATAGATAGTTCCTGACATTGATGTTGATCACAACTCCCCCATTCTGGATCAACTTGTCTTTCTCACCGATGCCATCACAACACAGAATGTGGATGCAGAAAAGGTGATTGAGGAATGAGAAGGACAGAAGTTCCAATTCAAATTGATATAAAATATCAGCCAAGAAGTGGTATAAAATAAGGTAAAGCTTTCAAAATTAACAAATGAATTAGATCCAATCATTACTAAAGCTATTTCCTTAATTCAAAAGCTATGCACTTTAGAGAAATTCACAAAGGATAATAATGATAAGATTGCAAAGATCGATTCTGATCTAAATGCAAGTGCTCAAAGTCTAACCACAGATGGAAATGCAATCAAATTTCATTATGAGAAGATAATTGAAATTAAACGGTTAATACAATAACTTTGGGAAGAAGAATCATAGTTTTGAGAAGAGGTTACCGAGCTACAGGCTCAACTTTTACCAAACCTCACACTTCTACAATAGCACATAAGTTCGGAAAGATAGCTGATTGCCACCCCTGAGATGTCTGTAGTAGACAACATCTATGACATGCATGCCAGGATCATATGAGAGCATATGGCTCTTGAGAATTTAAAGGAGAAATGGGAGAAGATTATGGAGGAAATGAAGACCTCTTACTCATATTTTTTATAAGCTATAGGTATACACCTTTGCTTACTATCAAAAAAGGGGGAAAAGGAAAATGATATGTACAAAGAATATAGTAAAAAGGGGAAAAGGAATAGATAGTATAAAGACAAGTGTACATACACATATACTATACTATACCGACATATGCATAGGGGGATTCATGAAATGACTAAGTAATATACATGGTGTACATACTATAAATCTTTAGTATTTTTCACAGATCAGTTTTTGATACTAATGTCAAAGGGGGAGATTTATGACATAATTTTTGCCATTAGTATGCAAAGAGAAAATAGTTGTTATGAATCATCAGTTACACTACACCAAAAGTCAAGTTTCAGTTCAGACCGAAAGTGCTAAGTAAAGGGAAACCCGATGACACAAGTTTTTTAGTGTAAATCAAAAGTGGAACCCGGAGATGATATAGAGGAACCCGAAAAGAAGGTTACACTATAAACTGAAAGAGCAAAAATAGAGGAACCCGACAGTAAGGGAACCCAACAGACAGTTCAACAAAGGAACACCAAAAGACAGTCAAACTAATTTCAGAGAAAACTGAGTATTAGACATTGAAAGTTAGTTATATCTCGAGAAAAGTGGATTTGACTTCCACATCATATAAAACACTTATATTCCATATTTAGAGTTTTGACTTGTTTTAAAACCATTTCTTTAGGGACAAGAAACATTATTGTAATTGTTTTAATCACTCTAACTGATTAAAAACATGCAAACTAGGAGATCAAGGTCAAGTTGTAAACCTTTGATCATAGAGTTAAGTTTGTAATACGTGAAACTTAATTAGGTCAATCTATGTTATAGATAGATGTTGTAATCATTCATTTAAAAAGGATGAGAGGATTAATGTAGCCAACAAGAACATCTATGGATCTGACTGAGAATTTCAAGAATCAAAATATCAAAAGATGAATTTGGTTATCAAGAACCAAGGCTACCGAGCAACACAGGTATTAATCAATCACATTAGGTGCTACATTTGTACATGTAATCTTGAATGGATCTATAATCAACAATTATAGATTGCATACACTTAGGTCAATGAGTATTTTTTCTGCATTCTAACAAGTGTAGCAAATAGAGAAATCCTTTCAAGAAAGGTGGATTTAACAATCCTATTGTAAATCTCTTAACCGAGTGCACACTAAACAGTGTTGCTAAAGCTCTTAACATAGTAGACCTTAACCAGTCTCCACATAATACTTCTAATAGGGGTTTTCTGCATTACCATATCTTGTGTTATGTGTTGTTGCTTTCATGAATGTTTCTATGAATGTCTACATACAATTAAGATTATGAATTTATATCACATGCATAAAGAAAGAACAACAGATATGATCGGTAAAGAAAAGATTCAATTACATAAGGTTAAAGGTTAAATAACTAAAAGTTTTAGAGGTATTGATTCACCCCTCCCCTCTCAGTACACACTTCCCATTATTTCCAACATATTTATAGTGTGTACATTGATCTATACATTTAAGTACATTTAAAATAATTAATTAAAACTCAAATTTAAAAATGTGTTCAATATAATTTTTGCAATTGTAGGGTATTGTATTCTCAGAGGTTGTCTCTTCTTCACTATCGGAGCCATCAGTCATGGTGGCTCAACATCACATAGCCATAATATGTTTTTCTTCTAGAATTTTTAGTGTTTACATATACTTACTAATTTATGTACAACTTTGATTCATGCTTTATAATTTGACATACTCCGAGTACATGACCAATGATATTGAATAATTTCTTCTATATAATTTTTACAATTGTGGGGTATTGGATTGTCTAAGGATGGCTTGCATCCATGTTCTAATTCATCAATCATGGTGGCTCAGCCTCACATACACATAGTATACTTTTCTTTCATAATCTATAAGTGTTTATATACTTTATAATTTATGTACAACTTTGACTCATGCTTTATCATTTAACATGGCAGTAATTTACTTTAGATTATTATATATGTTTTTCAGTTAAACACCACCATTAGGATTGGTATGGATACTGGGTTGAGCCAATCCCATTTGTCGACATTGTCATTTGAGGTCACTAATTAAAATTAAATTTGCAATGTCTATTTTGCAGGTCTTTTATAGGGATTATTAGAATCGACCCACATGATCATACTAAATATTTTGTAATGTGTTTTTTGTACAAGAGTTGACTGCATATACTTTTGTTATCAACAAGAGTGGAGCTTCACATCCCTTAGAGGACATTAATCACCATGCTCATGTGGTAAACTTTAAAATGTTCATTTTTTTATTACTTTGTAAGTAAATCATACATTAAATTTTAATTATAGACACTCTTGGTACTCTCATTTCTGAGAGTACTAGTTTTATTCTTTCTATAGTAGTAAGTCAATTTTCATGGCAGGTTTCAGTTTTGTATAGGACTTGCATTTTTTTGTATCAAATTCAGAAGGGGCAGAGGCTGAAAATGAGGCAATTCAACATTTAAGGAGTTTACTGACATGATCATATTGGGAATAATTGCACAAGTGATTCAATGGCATCATTTGAAATTCTACTATGAAAAAGGTTAAGACTCTTTATCCCACATTAATAATTTTGGGTAAAAGCTTCATATTTTTATATTCGCACGTAAACATGTTAAGTTCCAAGAAGGCATGCAGTTTTGGCCCCATGGGGGTAAATGCTCGGTGGTTATTGGTGGACAACTGGTGGTTAGGAAGACCATTTTGGTAGGGCCATGGTTAGATTGCAAACCGTGAGATGATAACACGTGGCAGTCAAGATAATTCAAATAGTTATCTAAGCAAACAGACACCTAGCAAATGGTGAGCCCTCGCATGATCTGAATCATCAGCAGGAAAAGGCTTCATGAAATTGTGTGAGAGTGACATGTGGATGGATCATGACAAGCAGACGGGTGGCATGGCAAAAGATTCAATGAATAGAGGGTGTCATTTGGAAGACTTGATGAAGTATAACAATGGCATGTGGAAAATTAATGTAGAAGGCCAATCTACGGTGGCTCAAGGTTAAAATATAGTTAAAAATTTATTAAATCACCATGGTAACTTGCCATATGTTGGTATTTGCAAGGGTAAGAAAATGCAGGCACCATCCTTATACTAAGATGGTTAATAGATGGAACCTCTGACTTTTCAAATTGTACCATGTGGAAGGAGTTGCAGTATGAATAACTAAAATAGTGCTGATTGTGGTCACTTATATTTTGTACTTTTCCTCTGTCATCAATCATTTATGTTTAAAGAGAATTTTGTCAGAAAGCCAACAAGGAAATATCTTTACTTCCCTATAAAACATATTACTCTTTTGACTGTGTAGGAAAGAAGTGTGGGAGATCAATTATGATAGAAAGCTGAAAGATTTTGTCTTCTTCTGGTCCATGTGTCATATGGTTTTGGTTGTAATGATTATTTTTGTCTTGTTCGGCCTGAAACTTGTTGGCCCCCTTGTTTTATAAATGGGGTTTTCATGGCATTTTAAAAAGGATTTGAGTTTTAGGAATCAGGCAGCATGTCCTAGCTTAGAGAGAATAACACTATAATTTTCTAGACAACACTTAAAATGAATATTTGGTGATCTTCATAAGGGTTTTCATGGAGTTGAAAGTTTTATTGTATAACATAAAATAGTAGAAGATTTGATTGATATACAATGCTAGTTCAAATATCTCCATTGTATAATTTTGTCAAAGTTTTAAATGAAATGAATCAAGGGTTTGTCTCATTTAGTGCATTGTTGTGATGTATGTAAATTTTATTTCATGTTGTGATCTAAACGATCAATTAAATGTTGGATTAAGAGTGCACATTTGACAGGGTTGTACAAGGATTTTGATAAGTAGTCTGAAATTGGGGTTACCGTTAAAAGGTATTGCAAGGCAGTACTCTTAGACCATCTGCTATAAATAAAACTATGTTGTATGATGTTAATGATGACTCTGATTCCCTATGGGATAAGGCACTTATCTTGGCTTTGAGAATCTTACAAGTATAAGGTTATTCATGTTTTTGATGTTACCTACTACAATAAAATCGTTTAAATCAAGAACATCTTTACTTTTGTTGTTGGTTAATAGTTATTTCATCTCATGCTCCAAAAGCGTAAGATTCAATAGATGATTAGCCATTATCTAATCTATCCTAGTTATGTTGGAATTTGTATGAGATTTATGCTCGCATTAATGGTTAGTACAGTTTGAATCTGTAATGCCCTGCTAGGGAACCCAAGAGAGATTAACCTAAAACTTGTTGTTAAGTTTGCAAAACATTTTTTTTTTAAGAGTTACAATTGAAAAAGATTAACAATGCGGGAGTAATATAACATCAGATAATACATACTCATAAATGTAACTCATTTACAGATTACAAATCCTTAGGGTTCCATGATGTATAATTATGTAAGTTAACTAATCTACTAAAAGAAATTAAACAATATACGTCTACACATAATGTAAATGAATAACAATAATATCATCTCATAAATAAAACCTAGATACAAATGATATCATAATGATCCAACATCCACTGCACAAGTCATAGGGTATGTGACAAAACTCAATATGAAGTACAATGCAATAATCCAAGAATGTCACAACTGATACAAGAATACAAGAATACAACATAAGAAAGATAAGAGAAATTTTCCAACAATGAAGAACAAGAAGGTGCAACTGCAACAAGGATCATCCTAGCATAAAGTCATTAATGTCGGATCTCAATGGTAATGAGAATCACTACCACCCGATCACATGAAACCAAAGGTCCACTCCCATCGTGTTGAGGAGATAATAGCATACCCAAATCACATAACAGAACCAAAGAAGGTAGTGACAACTAAGCAAGGGGGTCCTGATAGCTCTCTAACTCAAGGTGTGCTACACATACTATAAGGTAAAACTCACTAATCTAAAGGCAACTGACACAAGTAGGAAACCTAGACTGTGTATAGGAAGGTGTCATCATATACGTCTAACCCTTAAGTCTCATGCTGGTAGTCTCTTTGGACCCCGGCACTTAAGTGACCATATACGGCATCAATGACTACTCAAACAAATGAAGCCATTAACTATGCCAGACACACACCTCGCAAGGTAGAAAACATCATCTCATCCTCCATATTAGCCTATAAAAGTGTTCAAGCATGGGTGAGGTACCTTAGCTTATTAATTCATTTTAAACCCCAATTTTTTATTATTTTATCACTTGATTAATAAAACTTACAATAAGCGACCTTGGCTGCCACTTGTGGGCCCTGACACTTATTACAAGCCACCCCTACTACACAGCTAGATAACCTACCCTAATGCTCCAACCATAAGAACCAAAAGAAAGGAAAAACCAAAACCATGAGGACTTCTCATAAATCATAAATTAAGATAATCACCAAGGAAAATGTTGGAGCATAAAAAATAACATAACATCATATACAAGGATCTAGACTGTCCATCCCATACTGGATACCTCAATAGAACAATGAAAATTCTTGTATCACATCACAAGATTAATGATCATCAAAAAATCACAAGAACCCATCTCCAAACATGGAGTAACATAATCCACAATATAATCAATAAGAACACTGAACCACCATAACAGTAGAAGCAAGGTGACCAAGATAATTAGGACTCAACACAAAAGTGGTCGTTACCTTTTCATGGTTAAATAACATAATGATAGGAGACTCAGAGACCACACAACATAAGAAACATATGTAACCAAGACAACACATTAACCAATCGTGACAAAAATAGGTTATGAACTTTCCACAATATGAAACCCAAAGAGAAAAAAGACATAAAATCATAAGATAGTACAAGTCCGAAGACAAAATCCACCTAGGGTAACAACCTACCCACACTGAAACTTAACAACAACAAGATCACATGAAATAAGGCATGCATACATTTGAAATATTATATAGCATTATTATATTTATTAAAATACTCTCTTAAGTCATAAATGACTTAGTTAATAACATAAAGTACGTACATGGAATATGTATGGTGTTTTAGTGAATCTCTCTGATCATTCAGATTAAATTATAAAATTATTGGATCTATCATATTAATTGTTTAATAATTTTCAAATTGATAAATTTTTAATTAATAAGACTTATTAACAATTAACTTTATAATAGTGAGTTTTTGTGTATTTCCTCTATGCAGATCAGTCGGTAATTTGAACGGTATAATCTCATATTAAATGATATGGACCTGAAACTTATATATATGGAAAGATAATTTAATTTCACATATTTTTCATTCTTTCTATTCCTAATGACAAGTTCATTTAAATGGTGTAAAAAGTAAATCTCTAAAATAGCCCTGTTCAGGAACGAAGGTTACTAGTTTGGTAGAAAGACCATAACTTTGTTTTGAACCATTGGATCATCATAAAAATAAGTGAAAACATTGATAATAGTATTATTTAAAATATCACTGAAGATAATATCCTAAGTATTTAACTAAAAAAAGTTATGGATGAATGTTTTTCATACTCTCATTAAAAAATCAAGCTCAAATAGGCCTAATTTCACTATAACACACAATATTTGACCCTTTATGTAGAAAAGAACCCTATTTTATTTTGATATATGTTAAATAAAACCCAAAGGGGTATCTTAAATTTTCTTTATATTTTTAAGGTGACATCTAAAATGAAAATTATTCCCTACCCTAACTCTTCACAACCCTAATCCAAAAATGTATGTTTTCAAAGCCACATCCTTACATACATGTATTTATAACACACATAGTTCATAATAAAGGATTCCTCCTTTATCATCTTAAAATGGAAGCACTTCCATGTTAAGAATTTTTAGCCCTCCTTAGGGGGTTTTTTTTAACACCATCATAGTGTCCCCTCATTTCTGGATCCTCTCTCACTTCTGTGTCTGTTTAGGACCCTGATTGGACCTCTCTGGACACCTCCCATCCCAACTCGAATGTTTTCCATGAGTCCTGACTCCCTAGGTCAAGGTCGACCTTGACCTTGACCTAGTTCAAGGATGACCTCGACCTTGTTAATTGATCTAGGTCAAGGACGACCTCAACCTTGATCTAGGTCCCTGTTTCAAATCTGGAAGTTTGTCAGCTGTTGGAGGTCTTCAAAAATTCATTTCCTGCTTCCAGGTCAACTATTTTGGGTTCCGAAGTGATGATTCTTAAATTATATTTAATATAGGTCCTCTTCTAGGGGCATGGGTCTAATTATAATTTAATTCTCCTATGTCAGCCTCTCTAGAAGATTGTTCCCTAGTTTCATATAAAAGGAATCTTTCTCTTCTCATTTTCAGAGATGATTAACAATTAAGCACTAATTCTCTCCAAGTGAAATCAAGCAAGAATCCATCAAGAAAAAATTTCAAGCAACCATTTTTCTACATGTTTTCAAGATCTCAAAGTGTTCAATTATTCCTCTCAAGCATTCAATTTCTCCATTGAAGATCAAGGATTCAAGCTTTCAAGCCTTTGAAGGGATTCGGTTCAAACATTCAAGATTCATCATTCAAAACCCTAGATCTATCCATCATGGTGGTGTGATCTTCCTCCAAGATCCTTTTGTGCATCCTCAAATATTCATTCATTCTCTCTTCAAGGTGGATTCCAAGTATACAATCATGGAGGTTTATGGTTTCTAATTGAGTCCAAGCTTTCGTATTTACATACTTGTTTACATTCAAAATACACTTGCATATCTATTTGAATATCATAGCTTCATTATTGGATTTACTTCTACTACTTGCAAGCATTCTTTATTTCAATTATTGATTTCAAGGTTAATTCCTAATTCGGGGTTTGACTAAGGCAAACCCCTCCCCCAACAAACAAACCATTTTTCTTGTAGGTACATGTTTGAAATAGCAGATCAGGATGGAGATTCGGATACCCTTTTTAGAAAACTTTCAGGATCTGAAAAAAAAATTTAGTCTGAGACTTTTTAGGTCGATTCTTCCCTAGGGCGCAATCAGAAATTCTAGCAAATGGTGACATTGACTTGAGGGTACAAATTGTAACTATCTCATAATAGAAAAATATTTTTGGGTTTTGTCCGTCTCTGCATTTCTATTCCAGATCCGGTCTTAGATTTTCTAGAAACTCAAAACAAGCTCCATAAAATAGCATTCTTCAGATCTGCAACATTCAAGGTTAGTACATTTATCCTATTCAATTCAATTAAAGTTCTTAATCTTTCTAAACCTATCACACACTCTCTTCTATAAAAAATGAATTAGGGTTTCTCTCTTTAATCCATATCCTTAATAGGTTGATTCATTTATATATTGATCCTTTCCTTAGGGTTAATCAATTTGGATCTTCCCTTTGAGAAATTTGGGATTAAAAGAACAATCCTATCCTCCTCACACACATATTCATATACACATCTATAATAATCCATAAATAAACAAAAAATATTAAATGTAAGATCTCTTATGTTACATCTTGGTGACCCTACACCTACATTTTTAGATCTTACATTTTGGTGAACCTGTGATAGACAACTCTTTCTTTTTGCTGTTAGATGCTTTGCCTCTTTTTTTCTTAGAGACTAGATCTTGCATATTAAATTAATTTTCTTTTATGCTCCTGCATTTCAAAATACAAAAATAAATCTACATAATCATAAAAATATAAAAACACTTCTTGCATTTCATTCACTATGAAGATCCTTAAGATGCTTTGGGGTATGGCTATTTTTATCATTATGCTTCTTTTAGCATCTCTCTATAGTACTTATGATGTTTATGAAAGTATCATCTATTTCATTATGTTTGTTAATCTTCATATTTCACTTTCTTATGTTATTTTGAGATTAACTAATACTAGTCTTCCTACTTTCAAAACTTTCATCAATGATTTATGTAGTGGACTTATTACTCTTTTGGATTATGTGAATAATTGGGTAGATGATACCCCGCCTACTAATCTTCCTAATCCTATCATGCCTAATCTAGATCCTTATCTTCCTAATCCTAATCCTATCAATCCTAATCCAATTCCAAATATTCCTATTTCTATTTCTCCATCTTCAATCCCTAGTTCTTCCCACATTTATGATGGGGCCCAAGCTAGGGTTCATGATAATGATGTTCAAGAATTCTTTCATTTACCTTCACCTCCCTATCCAATCTATGAAGATATTAAAGGGGAAAAAAAGGAAGCCTCTTCTAATCCTATCATTCCACCATACACATCATTTTATCATGAGCACCATAATCAATCACCTCCTATAAAAGCTTTTCACGATAGGTACACTACCAGATATACTATGGTAGATAAACAAGGCTATAAAGGTTTAGGGCTTGGTATCAATGAACAAGGAATTAAAACCCCAATTCATTCATCTCCTAAACAAGATATGCATGGTATAGGTTTCCTACCTCCTCCAATCAAGGTAGTGGATCTTAACCACCATCCTCCTCTTCATGTTCTTCTTCCAACACCTTCTTTAGATCAC
>MU225542.1:1649703-1663447 GCA_018584345.1 Thuja plicata
TTTCACACCTCTTTAAGGTGAAAAGACACAACCCTTATTACAAAATATTTTGAAAAAACACTAAACTAACTAAAAAATAACTACCTAACTTTCGGATTTGGCTTTGGTCGAAAATCCAAAACACATCATGAAAAGCTAAGATTTTTTCTAGAGATAGGAAATTTGATTTCTCGAACTGGGTCGGTTTTAGATTTTTAAAATTCAACCATCTTTAGCCTCTGTTGGCATCATCTTTGTAGCAAGTTGAAATTCCAGCATTTTCTGAAGGCTTCGATTAGTTAGCTCAAGTTATTTGTGTCATAAAGCTTCCTTCCTTTAATTTTTTTAGTATGGAGAAAATTTATTCTTGATAATGGATTGGGACTTCTAAATTCTCAAAATTTAGGGTACCACCAGGGGGAAAGAGGTATTTTATTCCAGTCTTCTAGGATCCTTTTTTCTCTTAGCATGTTTTTTTTTTTTGAGTTTAATTGGTTATTCTTTCTATATTCTATCCCTATAAATTTTTATCGTCATTCATGATATATTTTCTAGGACATTTGTTTTGTAAAGATATCTCTTTGCTACAATATATCTTGATATAATTTAGTATATCCCTTTCTTTCACCCCATGGGGGGCAAGGTGTTTTTCTTCTTCCTCTATCTAAGGATCTACTTTCCTTAGCTTAGTGGCATTTGTTTATCATACAACATTATTTCCTTATAAATATTTATGTTTTGACTATGGATACCCTCTTATATGGGAGGTGATTGTCCTAGGTCATCGCCTCTTCTTTATTTTTCAAACTATGCTCTTGATAAACTCTTTCCTTTTCTTTGGGTTAGAGTTTGACTCCTTCATTCTGATATTCCTCTTCCTCTTCATCGCAGGGGGCTAGCTGATTGAATCTTTGGTCCCTCTTTCTTTAGAAGATGATATTTTATCCTAAGCACTCCTCTATGGTGGGGGTCTTGGTGATAAGATCTCTTCCTCTTTGAGGATCCTTTTTCCATACATAACATATCCATTTCACGATTATCTATGCTCATAGACATAAGGGTCAATACTCTTTGCTAAGGATATAGTGTATATTGTTGTTAAATTAGATATATCCTTACCTTGTGAAGTAGGTGTTAGTACTCTCAAATTTTGGAGAAATTTGGATTGACTACACTAAAAATTTCTCTAAGTGCAGATTGTTGCCCTAAGAAACTCGTGGAAAAGGCATATTTTGAATGCATGCAGAAAGAGGCCTCTTGATTTTTATAAAAAACCGCTTGGGAGACATGTTCCTCACCTTTCATTTGGCGTATACAGTTGGTTCCAACCTTCAGATTTCAGTTCTGACTTTTTTTTGAGATGGCCATTCGGAGGTGCTTGTCCAAATCTGCACTTTTTCCTAAGTATCAATTTGTTGTAACATGCCTATTTTGCCTTTGAATATCTTGTATCCTGTTAAGTTTCATGGCCTGCCACTTTGAGGAATCTTTAATATGTATATCAAATAACTTATGTTCCAAAGCTCAATCCATTTTGAATCCGTTTGATAGGTCTTCCAATCCCTCAAAGTTGGTCTTCCAGAAATATATTGTTTCCTTGTTTTGCCCAGATTTCTGAATAGCCTTGTTTGACCAATTGTAACTTTTGACCTTGTGACCTAACTGGAACAATTCCTTTTGCATCATATTATAGAGGTCAGATAATTATTATATCTCTATATTTAGGTCATGATGAATCCATTTGGTCAGTTTGCTAAGCTCATTCCGTTTGCAGTTTCTATCAATTTGTAAAATGGTCAAATGCACAATTGCAGAGTTTCTGAATGACCTACTTTGAGGTCCTGCAAATGTGTATCCGGATGAATGCCTTGGATAATTGATTTTTCCCTCATATTTTAAGCATGGAGTTGTACCTACTTGGAGATTTGCAGACTTCTACCGATCCGATTGATCACTTTTCTTTTCTGATTCTAAACTTGATTTCTGCATTTTTCACTATGTTTAAATTCAGGAAAGTTGTAAAGAGCTGACTTTGCAGATTAATCCCAGTTGATCAATTGATTGTCAGATAAATCTAGTTGAAGGTTCATATTCCTTGTGGGAAAATGAATCAAGTTCTAAAGCCTCCGACCAGTAGGTGTACATTGGGCAAGTTTTTGAAATCAGATCCAAAGGGAATTTGTGCAGATTGATGATGCTAACAGAATTGCATTTTATTGAATTGCCTTCTTCAGAGGTTGGTAATTTCTTGTCGGATGGTTATTTCAGAATGAGGATCATTTCCCTATACTCTGTATGTGAAAGTGTATTACCAGGATCGGGCTTGGGCCTCAAGTTACTCCAGGCATGTAGAATTGGATCCGGCAAATCCCTCTGGTATGTGTTTTCACATATCAAAAAAGGGTATGGGTTTACGTTTGTATGATTATGGGATGATTTTTAGTCAATATTTTTGGCAAGTTCCAAAGGCCAGTCGTCGTTTTGGGTTGGCATCAGTTTAAAAAGAGAATTTTAGATCAGGACCATCGATGGCCCCACACCCGCCATGATATTAAAAGGAGTTCTTGACATGATTTTAAGTGACATTTTATTTTGAATCATTATGATTTAAATGATGATATTCTCTAAATTGAAGTTAAATTATTTAAATTGTTTGATTTAAATAACCAATATATATGAATGGAATGTTCAAAACATTTGGGGAAGTTTTAATGTTGGAGTTTTGGTGTTGGATAATGCTATGACATAGAGTATAGACTTGGCATGTTGACTATTTCAGATTGCCTAGGAGTTTACAACCTCATAAGATTTTGAATGATTAACATACACATTGGATTTGTTACTTTGCTTTGGAAATTCTTGGCAAATGTTGGTCGTAGCTGTCGAAATCAGTTTTGATAAATTTTCCAATTTCCCCTCTGCATGTGCATGTGTACATGGCATCTTTAGCATGAGATATGAGACATCATTAGTACATGTGGCATGGAGACTTTATCAAAAACCAAACAAAATGGAGACTTTGATGTGACATTTTGAAGGAAGCTGTAACAAATACAAAGAAGTTGTTGAGTAGGCAAATTAAACATGGCATTGAATGGGTGTTGTTTGACTTGGACCTATATTATGACTGAACCAGGAATAGGTGTGGTCATGGATAGTGATCATGGATTTGGTGACCACGGTGGACGTTGATTTAATGTATCCAGCTATCATACAATGAAACTCTATGGAAAATAGTGACCTGATTTTACAAATAATACATGAAAATGTAAGAGAATTCTAGCAAGGACCATCTAATCTACATCGATTTATATCGATTGTACCACACCTATCTATGAAGACCTTTGATTCTTTGGCATCTTTTACAGCAAATTTGGCCTCTTCAGCGGCAGGAAGAGGAATATCATGTTGTGCGAGGAAGTAAGGAATAACTTGTGAAATACAAAATGAATCTAGTGTATGAAGTAAAGAGATCATGCAATGGAAAATAGGGAACTTGAATGGCAATGACTCAATGCAATGTCTGAAGGATTTTAATACGCTGAAATAGAAGACTGGAAGTCTACACCAATGGTCGTGTACAGATACATTTTATGAATGAATGTGTAATAGAGTAATATCTCTAATGCAGCTTGGTCGTAGATTTTTATTCTCTCGACTAGAAGTTGTTCTGACATGGTAGATTTGGAGCATTTTCAAATACCTAAAGCTATTTTCAAGTTTTTCTGGCTTGAACCATGCTCTTCATCTATCAGTATTTATGCAAGGGAAACATGATTTTTTTTAATTGCAAAGTGAGGAGGCTGCATTGACATTTCAAAGAAATGTGCAGACATAGACCAGGTTGCCAGCGTATGGAGGATGCAGTGTTTGGAGTGAGGAAGCCCATGGAAATGAATGCCAAAGTCTATACATCAAAGGAGACATATCAAAAGCATGCGCAGCAAGCCATTGGAGGAGATAGTTTGTGAGATCTTGCCGGAGGATGTATGCCCAGCGCATGAAATGTTTCAAAAGGGAGTTTAAGTTTCAAAGCAAATGCAAGTGGCGAGAATATGAGGAAAGTCTGCGCAGACAAAAGCACTAAAGGCTTGCACTTTGAAATGAAATAAAAAGTGAAACCTTGTGAAATATATAGAATGGAGACATGGCCATGCGCAGTTTTTCCTTTATGAAATGGTGAAAAACACTTATCCCACATTAACTGGGGAAGTGTTTTTCTAAATGTTCAAATACTCCCATGCACGATTGTTAATATGAATTAGAAGAAGATAAGGCTATTGGCGGCCCCTTGGCTGGAAGATTTCATTGCGTGGTGGGCACCATATTTTGGGCAAGAATGCACAAGAAGGCTTTAAAGTTGAAAAACTTTAATCCCACATTGCCGATGCTATGGAACTAGGAGATGTTTATAACCAAATTTGCAAGCATTGTAAGTTGAAGATGAAAAGAGGAAGCTCTCTACACGTGAGCTCAAATGGCACCTTGGGAAGTGTGCCTAACTCTCAATGCCCTAATTTTGCAGATGAGCTGGAGGACACATGGCAGACACGTGGCACCCATTCGCACACCCGCAGATGAGAAGGGAGATCGTGAAATTGGCTCATGACTGCATGACCAAGCTCATCGCGCAGTCACACTGGTTCGAGGAGGTGCTCAAAATGGTGTGCGAGATCACAACTAAGCCAGTCGCGCAGTCACGCAACTTCTAGTCACTCGTTCGCACAGCCCAAAATTGCTCATCGCGCACCCGCAGATGAAAATAAAAGTGTTGAAAAAGTCATGTGAGTGGGCGACTCAGCTCGTCATGCACTCACACAAGCTTTGCAAGGTGATAAAAAGGTGTTGTGGCTGACTGGTAATGGCCTAGTCATGCACTCGCAGAGGCAAAAGTGGAGACAGTCAAGAGTCAGAAAAGTGATTTTCAGAACAAATCAGTGAGCGCCACTTGTCAAATTCTGGTGCAATGTGAGCAGAAAGGATTAAAATATGTAGATGTTTAAAATTATCTCAATTCAATAGTTTGACTATTGAAATATATATTCAAATATTTTAGAATGTTCTGAAAATGTGCACGGAAAGACAAACTTTTTTTGATGATTCAGGGTGCAAATTTAATTAGAAATATCAGCTATTATATACCGTTGGAAAGGTATTGAAGAGAGGAATCTAATTTTACAGACCATTTGAGGGCATAACAGATTAGATTTTGTCAGTAACAGAATGAAGTGGTTGCAGATATTTTCTGAGAGAGAAGGACAGGTGTCGGTGACTAAATTTTTTTTCCTTTCCTCCTATATCTGAGTTTCTTCTGAACTGTAACAGGAGGTTGAAATTTATGTTGCTGCGCAGTTTCTAGGCTTTTGAGTCTTAATTTTGTGTTCATGGTCTTGCAATGTACACGTTCAAATGATTTTAATGAAAAATAAAGGAAATCCCTATTCAGAACTTGTCTGATGTCTTTGTATGTTTGTTTTGATTCTTGTATATTAACTTGTAAGGCATGTTAATATACCAGTTACAAGGTATCTGTGGGTTTGAATCTGAGTTTCTCTCAAGGAGAGTAAGTCTTGTTTTCAAATTTTGAGAATTCTAAGTCTGCATATGAATATGATGTCCAGGAATTGAAATGAGAAGAATGGCTTGCAAGGCATTTCATTCAGGTTTTTGAGTTTGGAGGTAGAATTTTTCTGGGAGTCCACACCTGTTTGACTCTGTTTCCCAATAGATAAGGCACTAGTCTCTGGTTTGTCTTATAGTTTCTTCATCGATCAATTATTCAAATCATTTTCCCTTTCTATTTAAAGAGCTGTGAATGATTATTATATCAAGTGTGATGGGCAGGAATTCATCCCCTGATTCACTGAAAGAAGTGAATCCAATAGGTACACCCACTTGAGCCTCTGAGCTTGAAGTGTAGGAGGATTTGTTTGATCCTTGTTAATTAGCCTTTTCTCTGGCAAGGTCAAGGAAAAATGCTAACAGTAGGTATCCTCTTTCTCTTCCTTATCCTACCTAGTGGGTAGTCATGATAAGGAGGGGGTCATATATAGGGTCTCCCTTATATTATATTTTACATTTTAAAAACATGCTAAATCCTCAGAAGGTAACACACATAAGTTGCTAAATCCTGAAGACACGCATTTTTATTTTTTATTTTTGCTAAATCCTTGGAAGGTAACGCACATAAGTTTTTAATTCCTGAAGAGATACACATTTTTAATTTTACAATATGCTAAATCCTTGGAAGGTAACGCACATAAGTTTCTAAATCCTGAAAAGATACGCATTTTATATATTTTCCATAGTGATACAAGAATGTGGATTTATGGATATTTTAAAAGCCATCAAAAGACATATTACAATTACAAAGCATATTTTATGGGTGAACCTATTGTGCTCTCCCTCCTTGGTGATTCATGGTAAGGTGGGAATCTTACTAGGTGAGGTAATCACTATCTCCTTTCTCTCTTTCACTTTCATGCTAGTAGGATTAGATCATGAAGTTATGTTACCTGTAATGTCGCTCTTGTCTTACTTATGTAATCATGTATGTTTTCTATGATTGATTGCTATTTAATTCCATATATTTATGCATGTATGTTGAGTTAGAATCCTTGGTCTAGGGGTTCATTTCCTTGACTTAGTGATATTCTACCTCGTTGCGATCCACCAGAGTTTTTCTTCTAACTTTACCGTGAGTATGTTCGATTTCCATACTCCCGCTAAAGTGGGGGCTTAATGTATCATCTTAAAATGGAATAAATTCCATGTTAAGAACATTTAGTCCTCCTTAGGGGGTTTTTTTTACCACCATCATAGTGTCCCCTCATTTCTACATCCTCTCTCACTTTTGTGTTTGTTTATGACCCTGATTGGGCCTCTCCAAACACCTCCCATCCCAACTGGCATATTTTCCAGGGGTCCTGACTCCCTGGATCAAGGTTGACTTCAACCTTGACCTAGGTCAAGGATGAATTCAACCTTGACCTAGGTTGAGGACAACCTCAACCTTGACCTAGGTCCCCCTTTCAAATCTAGAAGTCTGTCGGCTGTTGGAGCTCATCAAAATTCATTTCCCACTTTCGAGTCGGCTGTTTTGGGTTCCGAAGTGACGATTCTTAAATTATATTTAATATAGGTCCTCTTCTAGGGGAATGGGTCTAATTATAATTTAATTCTCCTATGTCGGCCTCTCTAGAAGATTGTGCCCTAGTTTCACAAAAAAATAAGCTTTCTCCTCTCATTTTCAAAGATGATTAACAATTAAGCTCTAATTCTCTTCAAGTGAAATCAAGCAAGAAGCCATCAAGAAAAAATTTCAAGCATCCATTTTTCTACATGTTTTCAAGCTCTCAAAGTGTTCAAGTCTTCCTCTCAAGAATTCAAGTTCTCCATTGAAGATCAAGGATTCAAACTTTCAAGCCTTTGAAGGGATTTGGTTCAAACATTCAAGATTTATCATTCAAAACCCTAGATCTATCCATCATGGTGGTGTGATCTTCCTTCAAGATCCTTTTGTGCATCCTCAAACATTCATTCTCTCTTCAAGGTGGATTCTAAGCATACAATCATGGAGGTTTATGGTTTCTAATTGAGTCCAAGCTTTCATATTTACATACTCGTTTACATTCAAAATACACTTGCATATCTATTTGAATATCATAGCTTCATTATTAGATTTAATTCTACTACTTGCAAGAATTATTTATTTCAATTATTGATTTCAAGGTTATTTCCTAAATCGGGGTTTGACTAAGGTAAACCCCTCCCCCAACAAACAAACCATTTTTCTTTCAAGTACAGGTTCAAAAAAGCAGATCAAGACAGAGATTCAGATACCCTTTTCAGCAAACTTTCAGGATCCAATAATAGAATTTTAGTCTGAGACTTTTTAGGTCGATTCTTCCTTAGGGCACAATCATAAACACTGGAAAATGGTGACATTGACTTGAGGGTACAAATCAGAACTATCTCAGAACATAAAATAATTTCTGGATTTTGTCCATCTCTGTGTTTCTATTCCAGATCCGGTCTTAGATTTTCCATAAACTCAACACAGGCTCTAGAAAATAGCATTCTTCAGATCTGCAACATTCAAGGTTAGTACATTTCTCCTATTCAATTCAATTAAATTTCTTAATCTTTCTAAACATATCCCACACTCTCTTCTATAAAATAGGAATTAGGGTTTCTCTCTTTAATCCATATCTTTAATAGGTTGATTCATTTATGTATTGATCCTTTCCTTAGGGTTAATCAATTTGGATCCTTCCCTTTGAGGAATTTGGGATTAAAAGAACAATCATATCCTCCTCACACACATATTCATATACACATCTATAATCATCCATAAATAAACAAAAATTCTTAAATGTAAGATCTCTTATGTTACATCTTGGTGACCCTACACCTACATTTTTAGATCTTACACCTCCATATAGTTGAAACTTATGCAACTAAATTTTTACAATTTGGTAAAACCTGATGCAGCAACTTCTGGAGGTCATAACTTTTGACTCGAATGTGGATTTTTTGCTAAAATTTTACAGGCAGATGCGTGAGGAAGAGTTAATAGAAATTCCAAATAAGCCAGCTCTATTGGTGGTCATTTTGACATTCTTTCGGGAGCCTAAAATTTTATCTTAACCTCCCAAATTGGCTATTTCTATTTCTTTCTAGTTTTTAGATTTTTTTTTTGTAATAAATCCAAAATCATGTTTCTGATTTCATGGGTTAGTTGGCAATTCATCTTGCCTTGGTTGGGGGATTTTCTTGGGAAAAATCAACATTCGTAGGATGAGTTTTGAAAGTTACCAAAAATGGAAAAATCTATTTTTTCCCAAAAATCCCCCAACTAAGGCAAGATGAATTGCCAAGTAACCCACGAAATCATAAACATGATTTTGGATTTATTACAAAAAAGCAAATCTCTAAAAACTGGAAAGAAATAGAAAAAGTAAATTTTGGAGGTCAAGATGAAATTTCAGGCTCCTTAAAAAAATGTCAAAACCGCCACCAACAGAGCTAGCTTAGTTTCAATTTCCATTAATTCTTCCTCATGCATCTGCCTATAAAATTTCAGCAAAAATCCACATCTGAGTCAAAAGTTATGACCTCTGGAAGTTGTTGCATCAGTCGATGCCTGGTACCTGCAAACCTGCATTAAAAAGTTGAGCATATATATATATATATATATATATATATATATATGACATGTAACTGATTAAATATTTGAAGATGTTAAGTTGATCACCGAAATGTAGAAAGACAATGCAAGACATTAAATCAGTTAATGGATTGTATTGTCATTGATGTCAACTTGATATAATCTAATCGGTTATAATCAAAGTGTCAAAGACTTCAAAGAATTAAAGAGATATATATTATGCTTTCAGTAATGCATAAAAGACAAGCATTCACAATGTGACTTCAAACACCGATGGCTAGTGGAACCCGACGGACAGAGATCACCGAAAGTCAAATCACAATGATGCCCGAGCAAGAACACTGATGAGCATTACCGACGAGCAGAATCACAAGTATAACTGACGGCTAAAAACATATTGTAAACCGACGGAGAAGCCCGAGGGGAACTAGAGTGTTGACCAAAGCTATCAAAGAGTTAAAACACCAAAATTAACTTGAGTTCAAAAATGACAAAATATCTAGCTGGCAGAGCTAAATATGGACTTAACTAGTAGTTATCTTTATTTTCATCGACAAGATAAAGCTAGAGATAAGTAAAGTATTTAAAGCTATTTTGTCCAGTTGGCAAGAAGATCTCTGCGAGATAAAACATGATTTTTGGTTTAAATCTAATTGGCAATAATTGTGGATTACGCCAAGATCAATAAAATCAACAACCTAACAACGGTGATATCATGTCTATAAAAGAGACAACTTAATTCATTAAGAATTGAGTGGGTGAATGAATGAAAAGAGGATGTTGAAGAGAAACTGATGAAGAACAAATTCATACAGTCCTGATCAATCAAGCTAAGGAAAGAGCTAAATTTTTCTATGGACACCGAGAAACAGAGCACAGCATCATCGAGTAGAAGTAAAGTGGAGCAAAGGTATTAACAGAGATATATTGATCAGATTAGTTTTATGAGATTACAATAGATCTAAAAATCTACAAGTATAAGTAGTATATGTGAATGGATCATACTATTTTAGTTTAACCATTGATTCAGAAAGTCTCTTAACCGAGCGAGATTTAAAGATCCTTTCTATATTGAGATACTGTAGACACCTAAAATTTACCAGGTGTACCTCAAATATTCCAAACTATAAATCTCATCCAAACGCTTCAAAATATCATCAAATGGACATTTAATCAATATGAATCAAATGGAAAAAATTCAAATCAATTTAAAAGATCAATTAAATCATGAAATCAATTAATTAAATTCAATCCTAAAGGGATTAATCAAATTATGTAATTGATTTTTCAATTGTATAGTTCAAATCAAATAGGATCAAATCCAACCCAATCACCCTTCTATGGCTAATTTAAATAAAAGATGGAATTATTTAATTCCTAATATCTTTGGGATCAACAAACTTTCCCTCCATTTGAAAATACCTCAAAGCTTTTGACTTAACCAAGCTTTGATCATGATCAATTCACTCTACCCCCTACCCTTGGGAAAATGCTATAAATACAAGCAAATACCTTTGTGTTTGGAATCCAAGAATTCAAGAGCAAAAGCATCCTTATTATAGACATATTAAGAACAATATTGAGAGCATATTGAGGAGCATTTGAGAGATTTGAGAGATTTTTTAGCATTTGCATTATCATTTAGTATCATGTTTAGGAGCATTTGCTAATTTCTTTCATGATCTTGGAGCATTTTTAAGCATTCTAGCTATATTTGAGCATTGAATTTCATACATATCTCATTCTAGGATTGTCCTTGAGAGAGATTAAGCCTAAGAGCTCTCTTAACAAAGCTTGGATAGAGAACCATGAGATGATATAGATTTAGCTTCAATTCTTTAGATTAGTTTTGTATTATCTTTCCATAGAATTGTTTTCTCTAATCTTAATTTCATGAAGGTGTATTTTCTTACACACATAATGGCACCCACCGTGGGGCTCTAAGCCTCTGTATTAACATTTTTATTTTGACATTTGGTTTGTTTTCTTATTTTTTGGTGTTTTTCTTGCAAAAAATAGGAGAAGAGACGCGTATACAATGCAAAGCGCCGCTTACAAATATCAAAACACTGCCTGGAAAGCATAAATCATCTCTGCTTTAATCTGTGTTGCCACTTGGGAGATAAAGTAGACAGCATGTCAGATAAATCGGAATGCCTATCAGATAAAGTGCCCCTCCTGCTAATGTTCAATAGCCACTTACTAGCACTTTCTGACTGCATTTTATCTTCTTTGCGCCGCTTGATATCTTTATTTTGCCGCCTGTGAAATTTTAAGAGCCGTGTAGTAATAGTTAAAAGCCGCTTGTAAAGTTTAAAGTGACACTTGCTAAAATTGGATAGTCATTGTTTAGCTGTTAAATGTCGCGTTGTAACTTTTGCTTCAAATCAATTTTTGGTTGATTCTGTCACTTTTCTAACTCTCTATGTTTTCTTTTTCTGCAGATGAAAAATCACCCCAAAGTGCAGAAACCAGAGAAGCGGATCACAAGGCCTAGCAAGGAGGTAAGGGCTAAGACCAAAAATGATAAAGAGGTTCATAATGCAAATTTATTAGAAAGCTTATTTAAGAAGAACACTTATATGACCATTATATTAAAGTGTTTTTCGCTTATAAGAGAAATTTTCCTACTCTTTGAGTAAATTTGCATTCTTATGTTCTTTAAAAGCTTTCATTAATAAATATTTCATTTGAAAAATCTTTTAGGAGTTTTTGTATCTTGTAAACTTTTTCAAGTTTTTCTTCACTTTGTTGTGCTTTGTGTTGACTAACTTTGTTGGAGGAGATGGAGTGGGGATGATCGCCACTAGGTGAGTAGAAAACAAGCACAAAAATCAAAAATGCGCCTAGCCCTTTTGCTAGCTTCGAAATCAGGTATTTCACTTATCAAGCTTGCATTTGATTAAATTGTGGCATTCTTTGAATCTAGAATAATTAGAAAATCCTTTATTTCATCCAAATTGAATAAGCATTAGGCATATGCTCTTCACTTTTCGAAGTGAATCAAAACGCCAAACGTGCAAAGCCAATTTGGTAGAAGGACAAGGATAGGCAAATTGAACCACACATTTCCATTCTAAGAACCTCCTTGTCAAGAGGTTGAAAATGAACAAACTTGTTTAAAGTGTTTGGGATGAAACGAAGACAATAGGGATATGCTCTTCACTCTTTGAGTGAATCAAATTCCCAAACTTGTTGGACCAAGTTCAAATTCCCACTTTTATGAACATGCTAGCTAAATGACAGCTTTAAAGGGCCTACCTCCCGAGAATTGCCTTACGAGGACGGTGAGAGGTAACAACCCAAAGTGGGAGATACTTTCTTTTACCGCAACATCATCTGACCCACTATAAATAATGCACTTCTCCTTAATCGAAAAGTGACTGAAACTTGTGCAAGCCATCCTCACTTCCTCTAGTAGTCCTTCGGGATTGTGCAAAATTGTACTTTGTACGTGTGGGAAGCCCTCAAAGGGGTAAAGGATCTTGACAAGTTTTAGACCGGAATAAGTTGAAACCTGATAAATCAGTAGACCTGCCTTTTTTAGAGCCATGTTTAAAAGCCAAATTTGTTGAGGCTAGGGTAGACTGCTTGGAAGATATTCTTGTATAAACCATGTTAAGACATTCGAGAACATACACTTTAGTGTGGTTTTAGGGATATGATGCAACTCTTATGTGTGTGTTGAGTTTGTATTTCATTTTCATGCAAGAATATTGTTTGATGAATCTGATCATAAACATTAAAATTTTAAAACCTAAAAACACTTTTAAAATTGACAAAATCCATTTTGATCAGCAAAACGCTGTGTAAAATCATTAAAGGGCCGCTTAAAAACAAAGCTGGGCCACTTAGAAAACATAAAGCGTCATCATCAAACAACACCTATTAATTGGAAAGAGCCACTTAGAAACATTTCACATACGCTTGGCAGCAAAGAAACATCGCCTGCTAACTGCAGAGTGCCGCGTAGCAATTTTCCAGTGACCGCGTAATATCAGTGAAAGGCCGCCTACACACAGGTAAGAGCCGCCTAAAATATTTAAAAGGAAAATAGTGGACATCAGCCAAAAGTTTCAGAACAACATAATTTTCTTTTTGGATACCCTTTTCGACATTCCACCACTGAGAATACTGATCTTGACCAAAATCTGCCATTTGTGGGCATTTTTCCATTTTATTCTCAGATTGGTAACTTAGTGAGTTTGAAAACTTGAGATTCTCTTTTCGACATATGTTAATGCCAGTTTTCACTCGATCCCATTACACAAAAGCTATCCTACAAGTAGACAGATCTTATTTGAGACAAGAGTGTCCTCTCCCAAGTGATCCCTTTTTCGCAAACCCTGTGCATGAAACCATCAAAGAAACAGAACCGAGGATGTCTTTTCCATTTGGGCATATAGATCCTAATTAAATCAATCATGTGAAAAAGGACCTAACCAACCAAGGCAATGTTGATCCTAACAACAAAGGATCCAATACCAATATCAATGGAGGGATGAACATAGACCCTAATAATCAAGGGATGAATAATACCAACAATGGGGGTAATATGGACCCAAATGAGGAAGAATTAACCGATGAGAAGGTAAC
>MU225542.1:1730293-1763678 GCA_018584345.1 Thuja plicata
CATATACACATACCTATATAAAATACAAACAATTATAACATATTTATAATTATTATAAATATAAAACAGATTAATTCTAACTCAACATAAATTCAGACCAACATCAAATCAAGTCTATAACATAAACTGCATTCTACTTTCCCAACTATGATAACTTCCTAAACAGTATTCTAAGTCCATGGGTAACCTTGAGAGTAACTTGGTTAAATCTCCACACATCAATAGTTTGAAAATTTTGAAGGCACGCTCAGACCTGTGTAGCCAGGTGGAGATGATGCCTGGTACCTGCACCCTACATCACCAACTGATATATATATATATATATATATATATATATATGCAGTGACAAACAAGGAGGGAGAGTGCGACATCATGTGGATCTCCCGTAAGAGTAACTACGACTACCCCTCCTCATCCTACACTCACATCAACCAGTAAATGTCAAACCATAATAGGGTCAGTAGGGTTAGATCATAATATAAACATCATAACACAAATCAATGTAAAATATTTTACTGATAGTTCTTTTCTAACCATTCATCATTAAATGCTATTTTAATATTTCCAAATAAACTGCAGTAACCAAATATATATTCTTAAATGTCTCATAAAATGTTAACTAAATAAAATGCATAGTCCATCATAAAATCCAAAGTGTCAAAGCAAAAGTCCTGTCAATCTAACATAGGAAGATGCTAGGGTGGGCATTACACATGTGGCATCCACATAGGTGCCACATGAGGGACACATAAGCCATGCAAGAGGCTCACTTTGTTCACATATGTGTGAGCAATTTTGGATGTGATTGGTTAAAGTGTACTTAAAGTACACATTTGAAGGATCTTGTAAGAAGGTGTAAGAGGGTGTAAGAGTTTTGGGCCAATAGAACACTTTTAGAAAGTGTAAGAAGGTGTCATCATGGGTGTAAAAAACCTTGTTGGCACCAAATAAGGATTATTTAGAAAATACAATTTTTGGAAATTTGCTCACACGTGTGAGCAAATAATTAGGACTAGTTGGTGTAGGAATCAAGAAATTAGCCTAATTAACCTTAGTTAATTAGTAAGTAGGTCTATTTGATAAGAGTGATGGGAGGTAGGGTAGGATCTAGGTTCAAATTAGCTTAATCTAAATTTAAAATTTAGATTAATTTGGTTTAGTAGAATTTAAGTCATGTGAAGGATTAAATAAATTAAAAATTTATTTAAAGGGAATCAATGAGGGATAATGTATTAAATAGGATTTAATACATTAAAAGGGGGTAGTATATAAATTAAATTCAAATACTAAGGAAAGTGAATCATATTTAATTAAATAAATTTAATTAAATAGATAGGAGAATATAACAAATATAATTAATTAAAATTAACTATAATGTTATGGGAATATTAATTAAATTAATATAAGGACGATTTTGGACGTCTATATTTTGCCCCTCTTTGATGCGTCCTCAAAAGTGACGTTGCATCAAAGAAAAGAAAATAAGATGCCCCAGAGATGTCAAAACATCTATGGTAGCGAGAGAAGAGGAGTCTGCCCCCTCGAGAAAATAATAGGAAAAAATAAAAAATTTAATAAAATTTTCGCGAAAAGGTAAGAAAATCGGGAAAGCAGACCAATTGCATGGCGTGTCCAAGAAAAATGGAGGAAAAATGGGGACCAGAATGGGAAAAGGGGAGACCAACAGAAGAAATGGGTCCCAAGGGACTATAAATAGTCCATCGGGGCCCATGGACAAGTCACTTTCACTCACAAAGAGAAAAACAAGAGAAGAAGCAGAGAGCAATGGCAGTGCAATGAGATCGAGCATAGCTTGGGGAGCGCGTCTGTGTACACTAGCGACCTGCGGATGTGGGACCACCAGTGAGTAGTCAAGCACCGTCTTTGTCTCTTATGTATTTAATATTTTGGGAGGGTAAAAAGGCACAATAAATGCTCCAAAACCAGTGCGCAGCGTAAACGGCGATCGCCTGACTGTCGTCTGCGCAGACGGCCGACAAGAAATTAGCGTCTGCGCAGACGGAGATCGACCGATCTCCGTCTACAAGTGTAGGGGGAGGACAAAAGGTGCAGTGGAGACGACAATGTATGAACACTATCGTCTGCGCAGCAAAGGGGTGGTGGCCTAAACCGCCGTCTCCGTAGATTGACATCTGTGGAGATTCGTCAGCTTCGCAGACTAGCAACTACGAAAGTCTGCCGTCTGTGAGGTTCAATGGTTGTCTGCGTAGATTGACCTAAAAATAGAAGAGAAGAGAGGAAGAAGAGAAAAGACAAGGGTCCGAGAGCATTTTTTGATGCCCCAGACGGGCCTGGGACATTTTTTATGCCCAACATGCTATCTGATTGCTGACATTTGTTTGCTGACTACAGAAGGAGACTATTATGTTTTGGGCTAGGGAGTGCTATCCAGTAACCATAGAGTTGGAGTAGCACCTGACAGCGTTAGAGTGGGGACAGGTGACGCTATGCAGACTAGAGCACATGCGGCATTAGCCGCCTCTTCGATCGCATAATGTGCTCGTGTCTGCACTGATAGAGAGATGGCATAGTACCACCTCGAGCTTCCACTTCCTGATAGGGGAAGCGACTATCACCCTCCATGATGTATGGAGGATCTATAGAGTGCCCTTTCGGGGGCTTATACCAGAGTACTACATGGAGGGGTCAGAGCCATAGATGGAGATGGCCCAGAGATGGAGGTTTGTTGATCTCTCGATTACACGGTAGTGGATGTCCTGGGAAGGGGCTATGACTATGGAGCCATGGTGGTTGGCGCTATATCTAGCTGGGTTAATAGGGGGACATCTCATGCCTGATCATGCAAGCAAGGGGTTCCCCATAGGCTGGGCATAATTTTTGAGCAGCATGGTAGAGGACGGTGACTAGTACTGTTGGGGATATGTCATCCTTGGCTAGTTATATCATGATCTCCATATGTGCACCTATCACAAGGGTAGGGCACTAGGTCCTAAATGTACGTTCTTATTAGTATGGGCGTGGGAGTACATTACAGTCACATGACCAATCAGACATTAGGACACCCGGGAAGCATATGAATCCTTTGTTTGTAGATATAGGCCACCAATCAGTTACGAGGCCACAGATGCTGGCAAATACTGGCACAAGAGATTGGACGAGATGGGGGCTATACTATGGGCACCCTATGTAGGATGTGAGCCCTGGGGTAATGAGATCCCATAGCAGGATAGGTACGCTGAGGATGAGTTCTACGACTCATACTATATGAGATTTGTGCAGACTGATTGCTGGCTTTTCAGGAGGACCACATATATGATATCTAGATACATGTCATCCAAGGTACGGAGGCAAATGGGTCAGGTATAGGAGGTAGTACCAGAAGGGTTTCCACATCCATTGGTTACCCAAGAGGTGGGGAGTGTGTGGGGATAGGTGAAAATCCTCAGATAGCACAATCATCTTTCATGGGCATGATCGAGGTCCCCTGGATCAGGGCTCGAGAGTCACTATAGGATGCAGGTGTAGTACCTACATATGCACAGTGGTTGGCTGCTCATAGACCCATTAAACTGACAGTTCCTGGAGTTGTATAGGAGGATGATCAGTCGGGGGCCGGAGGAGATAGAGGAGGATAGGGGGATGATGATGATGATGATGAGGGAGGAGATGGAGGGGCCAGAGGGAGGAGAGACAAGCCTAGGGTTGTGGTACTGAGGTGGAGGGGACCAGTGCAGATACCGGTAGGAGGGCAGCCACCTATCATGTCCGATGTACAAGTACAGGAGCAGGATCTACAGGGACCACCACAAGGACCATAGGGGCCACCACAAGGACCTCTATAGGGAAAGGGACCACCAGCAGGCTACATATCCCAAGAGACACATGAAGCAGTCGTAGCAGAGCAAGGTAGCCTGCGAACTGAGCTGGGGACAGTACAGGGACTATTAGCGACATCTCAGGCGACTGAGGTGAGTGCACAGGCTGAGATTACATGACAGCAGGGTTTATTAGCCATATCATAGGCTATAGCCAAAAGCCTACAAATAGAGGTGGCCCGGGTATAGAGGGAGTTTTCAGTAGAGACAGATTAGGGGGATAGTGCTCAGCAAGCACTAGACATTTTACAAGCTCGGGTGGATAGCAGGGAGTTCACCATTATAGAGGAGTTTGGAGACCGGGAGGAGGAGTTGGCAGCCATGTCAGCATAGATAGTGGCTCTTACAGTAGAGTGAGATTTAGTGCGTAGACGTGCAGAGGACTATAGGTTAGACCATGATATAGCGCGTCTTGTAGGCAGTGCAGCAGGATTAGGTCAGATGATGGCTGATGCTATGGCAGCCCAGAGAGAGGCAGGATGGAGAGGCCAAGAGGCTGCATATTATATGGGACTTTACCATCGAGCAGTGCCAGAGGAGGCATGACAACCTATATATTCTGAGAGGGCACAGATAGAGAGCACTGGTCAGGCATCACAGGGATTAGTTGGGTTACCGCCATGTCCCAACAGTGGAGCAGGACCATCACGGCCACCGCCATGATGCTTCTCAGACTTTTTGGATACATAGTTTTGACACATGATGTATGATATGACACTTTTGATATATATATATACATGGACTATTTTTGGACTATGGGACTCTTGAGTTATGGACATTTATGATGCTATATGTTTATATGATGTGATGTTTATGTAGGATTTATGGATGCACTATGATGTTATATTACAATATATGATACTTATGGCTGACATGCAGGATGGGATGAATATATGTATGATGATACTGATAGATTTGTGATGCAGGGATGAGATATATGTGTGTGTGTGTGATGTGACATGTTAATTCTTATATTTTATCATGTATGGATGTAATGTAATGATGTATAAATGTATTTATGATGCTTATGAAATGAATCTAGAATGAATGAACCCTAAAAAATGTTATGGATTTTATTGATGCAGCTAATTGAATGCAATATAATTGAATACAAATGGTACTAAATGATGATTATAAATGTGTAATGCTAATGGAGTAATAATGCAACTATAAATGAGTTAAGGATGAATGAACAATGTTAATAAATAATGAACTAAATGGTCAATGCAAATGATTTAATTTAAAATGAATAATGAGTAAATAATGCATAATGAATAATGAATTAAATGAATAATGAAATGGATAATGGCTAATGATTAATGAACTTAAATGAACAATGCAATGGATAATGACTAATGATTAATGGAATGAACAATGCGATGGATAATGACTAATTATTAATGAGCTTAAATGAACAATGTAATGGATAATGAATAATTATTAATGAATAAAATGAACAATGCAACGGATGCAATATGAGACAAATGAGGACACTGTTTTTGTGTGTATCACAATAAGTCTGATAAAATCATGTATGTGACCGGATAGGGGAATAAACAGAAACCTTTTCCAAGAGTAAAATCATAATGCAATATGACCTAACTACAATGCAAAGACTAACTACATGATAAAAGTGGGATTGATACCGTGTTAATGTTGGAGAGCACACCCTAGTTTGATATTGCAAAAAGGAGGTATGCACCATGTGCTAGAAAACACAAGTGACATGGTTCCTTTGCATGGACTAGACTCTCAGACAAATAGGTTGGTAGGAACAAGAATGCGAGATATCAGGTATAATGAGAGCTATGAAATGTTACTCATGAGGAGACGCAGTACATCCAGATCTTTTGAGGGATTTGAGATGCATGAATCCTGCCCCCGGTGAGGCATACATAGTCATAACCGAATATCAAAACATAAATGCACTAAAAAACTATGACAAGCATATCATACCACAAATGACACGTATTTCACTAGATGCTCACCATAATGAACCAAGAGATAAAAGATCGAGGCTATCGTAATAAGGACATAGTAAAACACAAGATAAAATCAACAAAAAGGCATCCTAACCAAGTGGTCATTTAGTCCAAAAGTTCTTGCCATGAATAATTTTTATGTGAGGATTGATAGAACAGCTGACACCGAAAGGATGCATTCTAATGGGCCAAAGATTGATTAATAGAAAATTGGAATTCGCTGGCAATTGCTTGTGAATAGAATGATCATTAGGAAAGTCAATATGTCTGTTGATTTGATGTAAAAAATTTGTGATCACTGTGTCTAGAACAAAGCTTAGTGTTTGATTTGGTAAGCTCAGTCATGTGGGAATCATTATTGCGGAAGCGAAAAGATGGTCAAAGAACTACCTGCACAAATATGGGTAGTGACACTTATTACGAAAGGTAATGCAAGCTGTATAGACAAATGGTGGAAACTGATGGTGGATCTGACTACACATGGCATCTGAAATAGGTTTTCACCATGGTACTTATCCATTACGCCACCGAAGTGGTTTTCACAGATGGACAGATTTTATTTCTCTCTCTTTTGCTTGTTTGATCTTCTTTTTCAAGCTTTTGTATTTTTTATGCTTTTTATCCTTTTTTGAATTTTTTGCTTTTTTGTTTTTTTGAATGTTTTTGGATTTTCTTCTTTTCTAATTTTTTGGAATTTTGAAAAAAATTTGTTGTACAATGGACTATGGACTGATCAAGCATAGAAGTGCTTGAGATGTAGAATATTTATAGGATTAGGGAGTGGATCACCCTCTGGGGACACAATCTGATAGGTGCTTGAACCATACTTTGCTGTAACAATGAAGGGACCCAACCAATTAGGTTCAAACTTCCCTTTCTTCTCATGATTCTGGAGGTTCTTCATATTATGTTGCAGGACGAGATCACCAACCTCAAACTGATGAGGTTTGATCCTTTTGTTGAACTGAAGGCAAAGGCAATTTTGATACATGCAGAGGTGGTCTAGGGCATTGAGGCATCTCTCATCAAGGAGTTCCAACTCTTGCAAGCGGGCAACTCTATATTCTTCTTCGGACAACAGATTCTTGAGAGAGATTCTGAGGTAAGGGAGCTCAATTTCAATGGGTAGAATAGCCTCAGTACCATAAACAAGGGAAAATGGAGTGGCTCCTGTGGGGATTTGAATGGAGGTGCGATAATCCCAAAGGATAGGGTTGAGGTGAAGGTGCCAATCATGGCCAGCTTCATCGACTATTTTTTTGAGGATTTTGAGGATAGTTTTATTTGTAGCCTCAGCTTGACCATTACTTTGTGAAAATTACTTGGAAGAGGTATGATGGGTAATGCTAAACTTCCTACATAGCTCTATGACATCCTTGTTCTTGAAAGGTCCTCCATTATTAGTAACAATGTCCTGAGGAATGCCATAGCAACAGATAAGATAGTTCAAAATAAACTTTGAATTTGTTTTCCTGTAGTGTAGGTGAGAGGAACAGCTTCACCCCACTTGGTAAAGTACTCCGTAGCAGCCAGGATGTATTTATGGCCATTGGATGAATTAGGGAAAATCTGGCCAACGAGGTCAAGACCCTAGCATGAAAAAGGCCAAGGGGTGATGGTAGGTTAGAGATTGGGAGGGGGCATGTATCAAATTGTCGTGCTGCTGACAAGGTACACACTTCTTCACATAGTTGTAGGCATCTTGCTCCATAGTAGGCCAGTAATATCTAGTGCGTAAAAAATTTTTGGCCAAAGTAAGTCCACTAGAGTGGGCCCCACAGATTCCTTTATGTACCTCCTCTAGGGATGTTTGTGCTTCATCAGAATTCAGACACCTTAAAAGAGTTCCATTGAAATGCTTTCGGAAGAGGGTATCAGCAAGGATTGTGTATCGGGAAGTGCGGTGAATGAAGGTATTACGTTGATTGGGGATTAAAATAAGTGGGGTATGTCCATCGCGTAGGTAGGAATACACTTCTTGGTACCATGGGGAATTGAGATCAGAAATTTCACACACCATTTCATAATTTGGTTTGTCATAGGCAGGGACCATAAGATTCTCAACAAGAAACTCACACCGTGCGCTGTGTTCTGGCATAGTGATTAAGGACCCAATTGTTGCCATGGCATCTGCTGCTTTGTTGTTCATGTAAGGGATCTGCTGGAAGATTAGTTCAGTGAAATGCATCTTGAGATCTTCAACTATCCGATGATAGGGAATCAACTTGTCATCCTTTGTTTGATATTCATCCATAACTTGTTTGATAACCAATTGAGAATCACCAAGCACCAATAAAGTGAGAATCTGCTATTGTATGGCCTATCAAAGTCCAAGTACAAGAGCTTCATACTCTGCAATATTGTTGGTATAAGGATTCCAACAATCAAGATTCTCCTTTTGGTGTAACAAACAAGATTCCTACCCTTGATCCTTTTCGAGTGAAGGATCCATCAAAATAAAGCTTCCATAGTGGACTTGGGGTAAGATTTAGGACTGATTCATCTAGAAAATCTATGATCAAAGGATGTTTACCATCAACAGGTGCTTCAGCTAATTGATCCGCAATTACTTATCCTTTGATAGCTTTCTGGTCCACATAAATAATGTCAAACTCACTAAGGATCATGACCCATTTTGTTGTACGACCAGTAAGAGTAGCGCATGCCAGGAGATACTTGAGTGGATCAATTTTGGAAACAAGATGAATCTTATGATTAAGTATATAATGTCGTAGCTTCTATGTATAGAAAACAACAGCCAAACATGCCTTCTCAATTAGGGAATAATTCAACTCATAGCCAATAAGAGTTCTGCTGAGATAGTAAATTTCTCGCTCTTTGTCGGTGTCATCCAATTGTGCCAGGAGGGCTCCCAACGTGACCTCTATAGTAGATATGTCTAAAATTAGAGGGTGACTAGAAACAGGTGGTACCAACACAGGTGGGTTAGCCAGATAGCCTTTCAGTTTCTCAAATGCATTTTGACACAAGCAATCCCACTGAAACTTGATATTCTTGCGCAGGAGATGGGAGAATGGATGCACCTTGTCAGCCAGTTGTGACATGAATCTTTTGATTGATTGTAGTTTTCCTTGTAAACTGCATAATTGCTTCAATGTTTTGGGTGGTGGCATCTCTAGGATTTCTTTCACTTTCTTTGGATCAACTTCTATTTCGTGCCATGACACAATGTATCCCAATAGCTTACCAGATTGTACTCCAAAGACACACTTTTTGGGATTCAGCCTAAGCTTATATTTCTCCAATCGCTCAAAGATGGTAGTAAGGATAGGAATATATGATTCCCTTGTTTTGGATTTTCCTAAAAGATCATCCACATAATCTTCCATGATGACATGCAAAAGGTCATGAAAGATGGTAGTCATTGCTCGTTGATAAGTGGCTCCAAAAATTTTAAGGCTAAAACGCATCACCTGATAACAGAAGGTGCCCCAAGGTGTTGTGAATTTGGTTTTGTGTTGGTCTTTTGGTGCTATCCTGATCTGATTATAACTTGAGAATCCATCCATAAGTGACAACATTTCATGTCCTGCCATCAAATCCACTATAATGTCAATATTAGGGAGTGGAAAATCATCCTTGGGACATGCAAGGTTTAGGTCTCTAAAATCAGTGTAGATGTGAATGCCCCTAGTAGGATTACCTACTGGTACAATATTAGAAACCCATTCAGGATAATCAATTGGTCTGATTACTTCAGCGTCCAGCATCTTCTAAAGCTCTACGTTGACTACTAATGCAACTTGAGGATGCATCTTGCGAAGTTTCTACTTAACAGGTTTTACACTTGGATCTATAGAAAGATGATGCATGACAAGATCTATATCGAGCCCAGGCATGTCTTTGTAGGTCCAAGAAAATTTTATTTTGTGTTTATGCAAGAATGTTGTCATGTCTTTCTTTTCTTGATCACTGAGAGAAACTACAATGTAAGTGATATGTGGATCTTCTTCCGTGCCTAGGTTGATTGGGATAGTATCTTAAATTATCATAGAGGACACTTCTAGTTCTGATGATATAAATGGCAAGTCAGCCTCTCCCTCCCCTATCACCTCAGAAAGGTTTTCACTAGAGGAAGCATCCTTTATTTTGTCTTTTTCTTCATCCTTAGGTGCCTATGAGAGGTTTTCACCAGAGGATGTATTTTAAATTTTTTTTTTTTATTTTCTTTTTCATTTTTGTGACTGAGAGAGTTGACTTGGCTACTGAAGTAGGCTTGTTCACTGTAGTGTATATGATGTTTGTATTCTCAGAGATTCTTAAGTCCAAAGAGGGCTAAAACTGCCTCATCCAAATCACATATGTCCAAAGTTGGTGGTGAGTCTTGCTGATCCCATTCAATCAATTCAGGTTTTGTGAGGGTTAGACAAGGGGATGAAAGGTCAGCTTGCATTATATTGAAGACATGATGATTTTCATTTAGGTCATCTTCAATATATTGGAAAGGAATTTCGAAGAACTCTTCCTCAGTGTCTAAACCTAAGGCAGCTAAACAATAATCCTTAGTGAAGTTAGTCTTAGTTTCTACGGAACCTAATCTGTGTCCTTTAGGATAACCATTAGCTTTTATGATCTTCTTCTTACATGTTTCATCAGCTCCAAGACCAGTACCATGATATCCCATCTTTTCGACAATGGGAGTAATTTTAGGATACTTTCCTTTGGGGAAAGTTGCAGGTCATTCTTCTTCATCATTATAGAGCCAATCAAGGATACTATACTCCATGTGCTCATCTGATAGGGACCCCCAATGTTCAAAAATAGTTAACTTGCAGCACATGAGCACTTTATCTTTGGAGAGGGGTAATGGTGATGGTCTTCCATAAGACTTTGGAGACAAAGGGAGTTGCCCAATACATAAGGCACTTTCAAATTTATACTCTCCCATGCCTTGATCTATAAATGTGGCCTTTGCTTCAGATGAGGAGGGTTTGTCTTCAGTAGCTTTGTCCTCAGTAACTTTTTCCTTTCCTTTGGATTGTTCAACTAGTGTTTCTGATGTCTTTTCGGAGACAGGGGTTTCTTGATTGAAATGTCAACCAAACTCATTCAATGGATATTAATTAGCTTATTTTCCTTCCAATATTTTGCAATATTGAAAGGGCTCAGGATCTCCAAGAATTGTGATTTCTCTACCGTGATGTGGGAACTTTAGACATTGATGATAGGTAGAGGGTACACCTTTGATAGCGTGTATCCATGGATGTCCTAGCAAGATGTTATAAGGTAGATCTAGATCTAGTACATGGAAAACAGTTTCAATCAGGGTCGGGCCCACTTGTAAGGGTAGTGTTATCAAACCCTTGCTTTCTTTTTCTCGATCATCATAGGCCCCTTTATTGTGATTTGTTTGTCCGCATCAATGAGGTCCTCAGAAGACCAATATTATGAATTATTTTCAATGCGCACAAATTTAGGCCAGATCCACCATCTATGAGGACTCATTTTACTCTTATGGAGTGAATTTTTCCTTCTATATGGAGGGACTTATTATGATGAGGATCAGGACCACTAAAGTCCTTATCATTGAAAACTAGATGTTCTCGCGTGGCTAGGTTCCCTATCATAGCTTTGAATTGTGTAGTGTTGATGTTTTCAGGAACACTAGATTCATTTAGAGATTTATCAAGGACTTCTCTGTGAATTGGTGAAGTGGTCAAGATCTCTAGGATGGATATCTGTGCAGGCATCTTTCATAATTGGGCCAACAAGTCAAAGTGTGAAGCAGGTCAAGTAGCAGTAGATGGTGCAGCTGGTGGATTTGTAGATGTAGAAGATTTATCAGCAGCTTGAACAGTGACTCTGGGTCTACATGTAGTAGCATTACAATCAGCAGCTTTGAGGATTATGTTATTAACATGCATGTTAGTTTCTTCAATGTGGCCACAAAGAGAGTCAAACCCAAAGATATCATTTTCACTTAAACTCCCACATGTTCGATCATGGCCTGTAATAGTATTGGTAGAATAGTCATATGGGATTGCATTTGATGCATTGTTTTGATTATGAGCTGGGAAAGGTTGATTGTAGACTTTGAGTTTTGCATTAGATGAGGATGCATTCTGACCTTCAACTTCAATTTTCCCATCCTTAATGAGGTCTTGCACAAAGTGTCTGAGCTTCATGCATTTCTTGGTATCATGCCCCTTGATGCGATGATAATCACAATACTCATTATCCCTATGCCAAATAGGTTTAGGTTAATTCTCATCAAAAGGTTGATTATTTGGTTAAACTATCATTCCTTGGTCCACAAGTTGTTTGAAGATCACATCTAAAGGTTCTGCTAAAGCTATGAATTATTGTCATTGTCGATTGTGGTTATTGTTGTTGTTGTTATTGTTGTTTTTGTAGTTGTTGCGAGGGAACAAGAATGATTGATTACATGGTTGTTGATTATTGTTCTGATTATTATGATTCTGATTGTTCTAATTCTAATTGTTCTGTTTGTGCAGATTCTGATTCTATTTTTGGTTGTTGTTGCGATACTGATTTTGATTATGATTTTTATTGTGATTGTTTTGATTGGTATTATTGGATGCTTGAACATTTTGAACATGCTTGTCATCAGTCACTCCATCATTGACAACTCCTTTGTTCTTACTCCAAAATTTTGGTTTATCATTATTGGAAGGAGTACAATGTTTGATGCTACCTCTTTGCAAAAGGCCATCTTCAATGTCTTTTCCCTTCTTGACAAGGGATTCAAAGGTGTCAGGTGAAGCCATTTTCATTTGGAAGGACATCTCAGAGATTAAATTCTTTGTGAAGATTTCAATCAAGTGACTATCAGGTATTTTCCATGGCATGTGATTTGCAATATGTCTCCATCATTGTAAGAAACTAGCAAAGGTTTCTCCATTCTTTTGTTTAGTATTGCACAAATAGCTGAGTGTTTCTTGATGCTCAATGTTATATGAATATTGTCCAACAAACTTCTCTGCAAGGTCAGAGAAGGTAGAGATTGACCCATAAGGAAGGGCCATGAACCATTCCAAGGCTACACCTCCAAGAATTCTAGTGAAAAGTCTTTTTAAATAATTCTTGTTATAGGCATCCTCTTGACATGTGATGTAAAACTCTTTGAGATATTGTAGAGGACATGTTTCACCTTTGTATTTCTCAAATTTGGGCATCTCAAAATTTTGTGGGAATGGTTGCATTGTGATAGACTTGTCAAATGGATAGGGATAAATCTCTTCAAAAGAAAACTCCTTCTTGCCCCCATTTTGTAAACCTTGTACGATGATTTTGAGCTCATTGAATTGTTGGGTGAAATCTAGAGTATTCTGTGTGAAAAACTAGGATACATAACCTCCGCCTCCTCCAAATTATGCAGCTGAAAAGCCCATGGAGGTCATACCAATGGTAGGAGGAGGTATGTATTGATAGGCTTGCGATTTATTGATTGCAGATGTTTTTGCCCCCATTGTTTGAAACAAAGATGAAGACAAAGGCATGGAAACCCTCCCTATGTTGTTGACATTAGCACTTGCTCCTTGAGTCGTTGTCGTTTGAGTGCTATTATGTGTAGTATTGTTTGGCAAAGCACTTATGATCTATTGAATTTGTTCAGGTGTCAATTGGGGTATTGATGTAGTTGTTGATACAAGTGTTGATATAGGTACTGATGTGGGAGGTTCGCTAATAGGACCCTTACCAGTTTCATGTGATGATGTAGCATTTGAAGTAGAAGCCATGGCTGCAGTAGCGGTAGCAGTGACTTTAGTGATATTTCTGGTAAGGAGTGTTTCATCAAAGTCAATAGGAACTGTGAAACCATTCTGAATAAAATTTAAGAATATTTCATCACTGTTATGCAAAATGGCCTTCTCAACCATTTCCAAGTTGTAGGGGTCTTGAAGGAAGTCATTTACTCAAGTGCGCCTTTCTTCTTGGTCCACTAATTCCATTTCTTCAGCCACTTCCTTAGATCGTACCCCACTTTCATGAAAATATTATGTGGAAAATAGGTTCTCCTCATGATTAACAGTGTTGAATGTTGTTTGCCTCATGTTTCTAGCTTGGGATCGAGTGACAACCATACAATGGTAGAAGAATGGAAGACAAGGAGATGTAAGAGATGAAATGGAGCAAAGATCTTTGATCAAATTTGATTGGATTTGATTGATTGATTGACTGATTGATTGATTGATTGATTGTTTTGGATTAAGGATTGATTTGATTTGATTGATTGGATAATTGATTTAAAGGTTTTTGGAACAAAACCTAAGCATGTTAAACCTTATGATGATACAAACACAAAAGGATTTAAAGTAATACCTGTTCTACTTGAAGATGGACTTGTGATCTCAAGCAAAATGAGACATCACTAAGGGATTTAAATCACTTGAGATGGACTGATGGTCTACAAGCAATGTTGTGTTTGTTTAAGGATGAAGGTTTGTGATACTTTGATTAAGGTCTTTCAACCTAAATATTTGATTTGATTTGATGGTTTGATCTAGTGCTCCAAGAGAAGGAAGAATGATGATGAAGGAATGGGAGAATGATCCAGAAGCAAGGTGTTACCTAATCATATTGTTCAATGGTGACAAAAGCACTGTTGATTGAAAACTTGGCCATGAAATTGTAAACTTTATTGTTGTAGAAGATTTTGTCAAGTTTCTCACGATGTTCAATCTCTTGTTTGATAGATGTTGTGATATGTTGGTATTCCTTGGATTTACAGGTGGTTTACTTTTTCTCTCTAAGGACTGGAGGTGTTGGAATCTTAACCTTCTTATGTTTCTTGAAATTGGTCATGTCATGGAAAAACTAATTTTGGCCGAATGAATGAATGATCTAGGACAAATGATTCCAGGGTCCTGTAGAAGGTCAAATTTTTATTATCTCGGCCAATTTTGAAGCTCACTATTTTAAGGTGGATATAACAGTCTTAGACGTAGCTGACGATCTGTCCAGATGGTAAACTACGCAGATGGCAGATCCAGAGTGGAGATGGTCAACTGTGACTAAGGTAGTGTGTTGAAATTCTAGGCAGATTTTTTTGATCTTCAGTCTGACTTTGGGAAAAAAATTTCAATGGAAAGAATTGATTTTTAGCACAAGAAAACCAGAAAATAACAGACACACATCTCAAAACAATCCAACAAGGGACAAAGCAACCTTGAGGGATACCAGCAAATGTGACATTAGAGAATCTTTCTTCAACTTTGTAATATCTCATTTGTGTATGTTCAAGTGACTCTTTCAAGCCACTTATGTTTTTACTTGGTCCAGCACAACAAAGACAGTTCAAACAGTAGCTACCTTAGGAATTTGGATTTGCATGAAATATTATAGGCCCATTGCTTGGTAGTCTTTTAGCTCACATAGCATGTCACCCCTGAAAGGGTGCCCATGTTTTTATCTTTTTCTAGGTATTGTTGTCGTGCTACAAAGATCTCTTTCACAACACAATACCTTGGGACACTATGATGGGAATCTTGGGGGGAGAATCTTCCCTCCCCTTGCACTATAATAAGTCACCATTCGGAGGTGAATCGGGTAGGCTACTAATTTATAGTTGCTAGCAAGGTTTCATGGTGTCCCTGCAATCAGTTTGTATGGCGTGAGACACTTAAGTCTCTAGTTCAACCATGTCAATATGTTGAGGATATTCACTCAGTATGGACTACCATTGAACACGACTCGCCCGAGCTTGAAGGGATAAAGAGGACCTTTGGGTCACACTTTATTTCTATACTGGCCGAAGAGATTACCAGTTTGAGGTCATCCTCTAAAGGGGAAGCGCTCCCTCTAGACAGGCCTCTCTAGAAGCTTGATTAAACTAAGATTTCTCTTTACCCAAGATCCGCGAAGGCGAGGGGAGAGAATACGACTATAGTTTAATCATAGCATCATGTATTTTAAGGGATCTAATCTAATGACAAAATAGCTCGAAAGAAGTGTTGAAAAACAATTATTCAAACACACCAAAAAGAGTTCATTCCAAATTGAACCTAGTTAAATCAAAACTATTTGTTTTCTACCTAAGAAAAAGACACAATAGTGTGATTAAACATACATGTTCAATTATTTTCCCACACAGCAAAAAAGAAAGCTTGTAAAGGTGTGTTGATTCACTTTAAGTCATTCAAGAGTTGTGAAGTTCATTCCCTTAAACATTCAAGATTGGGTGAGGTTCAGTTTAAGAAAAATTCATTCCAAGACAAATGGTTAAGCATACAAGTTCATTTAGATAATCTTTTAAAATTATTTACAAAACCAGCATGAAATTTGTTAGTAGTTTGAAACTTTAGATTTTTAGATGCTGCAAAGAACACAAACCCCAGAAAAAGGCACAGATGGCAAATCGTCACAGATAGTGATCTGCACAGACGGCGATCTCAGGAAATGGTGACAAACCTACACAGACGGTAAAAGACAGACAGTCAAATTTTATTAAAAAGAAACAAACTTATTCAAACTAAAAAATAACATTTTTACCAAACCAGTCAGCATTAAACCCTTCAAAATTTGATTACTGTCAAAAATCTGAGAGTTAAAAAATGCTGCAAGTTGACAAAAAGTAAATTAAACCATAGTTTTTATAAGTTGTTCTGAACAGGCGGAGACGGTGAAGTATATGCACAGATGGCCGAGTTTCACAGATGACCGAGTTTCACAGACAGCTGAGAAGCGGAGATGGAAGTCTGCGGAAACAGCGACTCTAGAGCAGAGACGGGTCTGCGTGAAAATTTTCTAAACTTTGAAAAATCTGTAAGAAAAGTTAGAAAACAAGGGACGTGGGTCCCACTGGAAGTGCCAAAATGTATGTGATAAAATCTAACCTGTTGGGAGCATGCTCAGACATGCAAATGTTAGAGCTATATATCAAATAACTACACTAAACATGTTTAAGAAGCATACTACCAAAAAAAACAAGAGATCCATCACAACCTCCGATGAGCCAAACAAGTGCACCCAAGCCTTGTTGATTTTCTCTTAGAGAGGTTTGTGGGTGTGCTCTCCCAACACAATATCTAAATCTCACTATTAGATTGAAGATAAAAACTAAGTGATTGAAATGAGTGAAGAACTCAAGAAACAAGTATTGAAAACTTGTCTCAAGCCTTCACCATGAATGCAAATGCAAGACTACACTATGATGAAGATTCAAAAAACTAAACTAAGATGATATGCATAAGATAATAGAACTAAATTCATTTTCCATTATCCTAACATGTGATTTCTAAATTCAAACTATGAACTAATAAGCATACAACATGAAATGCACTGAGAAATTCTAGAGCTATACTAGCATGATAACAATGCATAAATGAGAGATGATTTGCTCTTGACAAAGGCCTCTATTTATAGAGTTTTTGGAGGAGAGAGAGGGCTTGGATGAGGTGGAGTTCATGTTGCATCCACATAGGTGCCACATGAGGGACACATAAGCCATGCAAGAGGCCCACTTTGCTCACACATGTGTGAGAAATTTTGGATGTGATGGGTCAAACTGTACTTAAAGTACACATGTGAAGGATCTTGTAAGAAGGTGTAAGAGGGTGTAAGAGTTTTGGGCCAATAGAACACTTTTAGAAAGTTTAAGAAGGTGTCATCATGGGTGTAAGAAACCTTGTTGGCACCAAATAAGGATTATTTGGAAAAGGCAATTTTTAGAAATTTGCTCACACATGTGTGAGAAAATAATTAGGACTAATTGATGTAGGAATCAAGAAATTGGCCTAATTAACCTTAGTTAATTAGTAAGTAGGTCTATTTTATGAGAGTGATGGGAGGCAGGGTAGGATCTAGGTTCAAATTAGCTTAATCTAAATTTAAAATTTAGATTAATTTGGTTTAGTAGAATTTAAGTCATGTGAAGGAATAAATAAATTAAAAATTTATTTAAAGGGAATCAATGAGGGATAATGTATTAAATAAGATTTAATACATTAAAAGGGGGTAGTATTTAAATTAAAATCAAATATTAAGGAAAGTGAATCATATTTAATTAAATAAATCTAATTAAATAGATAGGAGAATATAACAAATATAATTAATTAAAATTAACTATAATGTTATGGGAATATTAATTAAATTAATATAAGGATGATTTTGGACGTCTACAACCTTTACATTACTTATCTTTACTATGTTGTCAAAATTGATATGACAAAGTCTCTTGTGCCATAACCAACTGTCATCCACTTTTGCAACAAAACAACTTACTTTAGAGTTGAGCTAAAAGACATTACCTTTGGTCTTTGAGCCTGATGCAATCATGTCTCCTTCTTTGTTGTTGATAATACATCTGTTGTTCTTGAATTCCAACTGATATCCTTTATCTAACAGTTGTCCAACACTTAGGAGGTTATGATGCAAACCATCAACATAAAGAACATCATCTATCTTGTTCTTTCCATCTAAGGTGATAGATCATTTGCCTATGATAGGTTTGGGAGTGTTATCTCCAAATCTAACCATGCCACCTTTGTACTTATCTAGATGTACAAATCTATCTTTGTCACCTGTCATGTGATGTGAACACCCGCTATCTATGATCCAGTTTTTTCTAATGTCTGCTTTGTAAAATAATGCTAACTCTTGTGCTTCTTTTTCATCTTCAATGTCCATCTCCTCAAGAAATTTATCAATGTCTTTAATGGCAACAAATCCTATTTCATCTTCTCCTGAATCATCATCAGTTACACCATCTTCAGCATGATAGCATTCCTTAGTGTATTTGGGCTTGTAATCTAATCTGAACTTCTTGACTCTTGTAGGACACTTGGATGCAAAGTGGCCAACTTTGTTGCATGAAAAAAAATTGAATGGTAGCTATCCTTCATATTTCCCTTTACCTTTGCTTTCCTTCTTAGAAATCATAGCAATGATTTCTTCTAGTTCAGTATCAACTTCTTCCTTCTAATTATTATTAGTGCTACTTAAATATTTCTTACCATGGACTGAGGCTTTGAAGTTTATTTCCATTTTAGGTTTTGTCTTCAATCTTGATATCTCAAATGCAGATATTTTGCTGATCAGGGTTTCTCTTTTGAAGTCCTTTGAGAATTGCATGGTTTCATCCAAAATTTTAATCTTGCTTTCATAATATGATGTCAATGTGGTCATCAATTTTTCCATTATATCATCCTCTAAAATTTCTCTACCATTGTTCCTGATACCTGATACTACTTCATTAATCCTTTGATTGTAAGCTCTGATGTTCTCTTCAAGTAGCATCTCTAAATTATTGTATCTTTTCTTCCATGTCTTTCTGTGTGCATTCTTTGCTTGGATGTCTCCTTCAAACATATCTTCTAAGTATTTCCAGATTGAATATGTTTTTTCTGCCTTCTTGATCTCAGAAAATTCACTGTCAGATAGGGCACTAATTAGGGCCTCCTTGTCAATTGAATTTTGAGTGAATACTTTTTTTTGTTTATTTGTAGATTCTTCTTCTGCAAGGTCTTTCAAGGTGGGAACATCAATTTCACAAGTAGCAATCTCATAGATCTTAAAACCAACAAAATGAAGATGTGTTATCATTTTGTTCTTCCAATCAAGATAGTTCTATCCATCAAACTTAGGACTCTCTTTCCTAAAGTACGCCATTTGATCTACCTTAAGCTGTTAGGCTTTCTCTCCAAGGCACTTGGCTCTTATACCAATTGTTGGAATAGTCCCAAGGGATAACTGAGAGGGGGGTGAATCAGTTATCAGCTAGTTTAAATCTTTTCTCCAATTAATTACAGAATAACATTAAGCATTAACACATTTAGATAACACAAGATAGAACACAACAATTTTGGTTACGGGGAAACCAAATAGGTAAAAACCCCAGTGGGAATTAGCACCCACAAAGAACTATACTTGAGTATAATTATCCATGTTAGGAGATCTTGCAACCCTGTTAGGAGTTTTTATTTATAATGCAATAAGTACAATGACCTAGTTAAGGGGCTAACCCTGTTAGGAGTCTTTTACAAATAACCCTGTTAGGGGTGAGGACTCACTGTCCAAAAAGCTCACTACTAAAATGATGAAGGCTGCAACCTTCAGTAAAATAGATATGCGCTATATCTAATAAATGAACTATTTGAGTAGACCTGCTATCTTGATTAGTTCTAGTGTATTGTATGCTTTCACTTCTTCTTCACATAGATCTTTTCTTGATGAATGAAATGTTTTTACGGTCCCAAAACAATGGACATTTTGTTCTGTACTTTTTTTGTCTCTCCTCTTATCATTCACACTTAGTGTTCATCAAATGAACTACTATAAGTATCTTCCCCAAAAGATGTGATCTTAGTCAGCTTTACGAGTCCCTTCAATAATTCTTTAGTCGTCCAAATCAAGAACGCAACCTGATTAGAACCACACAACTCAAACTGAATAGACATGATGCTTCACATAGTCGGCTCTACCAAATTGACTCAATTATCCTGCTTTTGTTACAACATGTTTAGCACCTTTAGATAATTATTGTTAACTCATAACTAAACATGAATACAAACACACATATCCCAAAGATAGGTTCAACTCAAGAAACAATGTAATTACGTCGGCTCTTCACAGATAATCTTCAAACACTGTAACTGTCAAAATAGATTAATATATCTCCACTGAAACTGCATATCTGAATCTGCATGAATGCACATAGCAACCAGAACATGTGTAAACCATGGAAATAAACATGCAAGGCTCCAAAACATTTTTACTAGTAATTTCATATAGAACACCATTGTATATTATATATTGTCATCAATGATAAACATACAATCAACAATTTGCACAGAAGTAAATCTCCAACATTTACATCTTTGCATTTGGAATGCTTGATGCCATTCTTTTGTTCTTTTGTTATTTTTTTATTCATGGACCATTATTTTTTATACCTGACTACATCTCCCATTAAAATTTCATCAAAACTTTTCATTATCTTGTGAATTTACTATCTGGATTCAAGTGTATAGTTTTTTTAGTCAAACTCATTAACCCATGTTTCATCCATGAATTTGACATGCTCAAATAGCTTATCATGTCATGAAAATCATTGATGTGTCAACAATGACTTGCAAGAGTATAGGTGACACATGGTTCAACTCCAATTCATACAATTGGGAGTACTCGGGAAAGTGAGTAGGCTCTAAATATCTATATTTCGGCCATGAATATAACAAGGATGGAACATGATGAGGAATGGAGATAGAAAATAATAAATTATCCACACATGTAGTGGACATGGAAAAAGGTATAGTAGATCCTTCTCATCTTTCCTGGGTAGTCCCAATTGTTTCAAGTGGAGAAGAAGTAATGAGAGGAATTTCTGAAACATCAACAATTTTTGTGAGAATAGTTTGTTAACTGCAGCTGACACAAGGCAATTTGTGAATGTCAGACTATACACTTGAATCTTGATAGAAATATCACAATTTGACATGCCCCCAACTGTAGATGCCTTTACATTCATTTCAATGTGTGGTAAGGACTAAAATTCCCAATCACAACTATGCATATGGTTTCCATCAAGTGCAGTTAGGACGTTGCATTTACATGTTGTTCAGATTCATTATATTATCAAATAAAAAGCATTATGATTGAAAATAGTCATTTTGAAATTTGATTTGAGATTTTGCCTACATGATTAGTATGTTTCTTTTTATTGTAATTATAATTAGTATGAATGAACAAAATAATCAACTAAACAAAATGATATGCTGGAATGACAATGCAATATTTATCGATATAGTGTCGATGGCTTTGGTCAATGTGCCTATGTATCAATGTGGTGTTGGCCCTTGTGTGTTGAAGATGTCAAGCACAAAAAGTAATCATGGGCATCAATTTTGGCGTTTCCCAAATAGGAAAAAGGTCTGGATATGGAATTATATTTTATGTTTAAAAGTAATGTGACAAGTTATAATCATTTTAGGAAGAACTGATGTAGATTTGGTATTGCAAGGAAATAGTGGATTTCAATACTTTCGGTGGGTCAATGAAACCACATTTACATCTACCACATCTATTTCTATACCTTCTATAGGAAATGAGTGCAACTTGTGCAAGGCTCGAGAGGCAGCTAGTGTTGTCGAGATTACTTCAATGGCGAAAGCATAAATCATGTTTCTACGATGCCTTCTTTGTGTAGTTTGTGCACTACTTTGTTGGGACCATATGCATAAATGTGATTAACAGAGGGATATTTTAGATACTAAAATGTTTTTAGAATTTCATGTAGATACATTTTGCATGTTTGATAAACTCATGAACTTTTTGTTGTTTATGACTTCGTTATGATTTTTTATATAAAATTAAACAAAATAAAAAAATTAACCTTATTAAAAAAAATTGAAAAAAGGTATAACATTTTTAAAAAGTTAACCTTATTTATGATTTATGATTTCTAACTCTTGGATGGGTTTTTGTAAATTTTATCCTTGTTCCTTTTAGAAGTGTATGGCTTGACTATGCACATGAATAATTGTAGATGAGGATCAGTAATAGGGTATCATGCATTGCTTAGATCCTTTGGATCTAACCCCATATTTTCCTTCCTTGCAAGTTCTGGATCATACAAGAGCATACTAGATTCAACCCCAGGTCAACACTTCAATGACATCATGCAGTGATGCAAAATTTAATGTCTCTAGTCGTTGCAGCAGCATCAGGTGCCACCTTCAGTACAATATGATCACTAGACAGGTTTGTATGTCTCCTACTTTTAAGTTGTATTGTTTCCTTTCTTGTTTTATGAAGTTGGGTGATCCTTGCTATCCAAATTATACCAATACTTTTATAAGATATTTACCCTTTTTACTTCAACCTAAACAAACTTTCAGGCAAAATTCCAGCTGAACTCTTCAGTGAGAAGATGAATCTGTTACACTTGTGAGTACAAAAAATTCATTTATTTTCTCATATGTTATGATCTTCAGCATGTGATATATAAATATATCATCTGTTCTGAGCATTGTTTATTACCATCTACAGACTATTTGACAGTAATGAGTTCGAAGAAGATTTGGAAATGTTTCACCAATATGAATTGGATCAATCATCATTTTCAAATCTTCTTCATCAATCACCATAAACCATTTTCCTAGAGCAACACCTTTTTCTATATGAATCTTGGTTTACATTTCCCTGTAATCCTGATGCAAAATGTTTCCATGAAGTACGTCAGGGGTATAATGCATTCAAGAAAAAGGCTCTGGAGGCTTCTAAGTCTTTTGTACACCTTTTGTTTGGTAATTTGAAGCTGTCAGTGGAAAATTACAATCCTAAACAATTAGTATACCATTGATGGATTCATAATTATTAAGTGAAAGGGATTTCTCTGATTTAGAACCCCCTTTGGTGATGATCCTATGCAGTTCCACATAGACACGACACGTTCCTTAGAAGACTTTTAATCTCACAATAGCTGAGAAACATAAATGTAGATATCATTGTCACAATTGTTTGGAGACACAACATAATTAAGTGGTATACCTAGGTGATGCAACGCAACCACTACTCCTCCAGTTCTAAGTTGGCACTGCAGGATCCAAAAACCATAGATAAGTAATAAATTATTTCTTATCTATGGTTTTTGGATCCACAGTGCCAACTTAGAACTGGAGGAGTAGTGGTTGTGTTGCATTGTCTGGGTATACCACTCAATTATGTTGTGTCTCCAAACAATTGTGACCATGATTCCTACATTTATGTTTCTCAGCTGTTGTGTCCCAGGATCCCTTATGACCCTTTACGATCCCTAAGATTACATCTTAGAGATCTTAAAGTGTTATAAAGGGTCATAAGAGGCTCCTAAGAGGGGCCAGATGAGCTTCCACCTTCACGTGGTTGGCCCTGTTAAGTAGAGAATGTTAAACTATTCTTGAAACTAAGAGAAGCTCAATATTTTAAAGTCTCACTCCATGCACACGATAATTTTTTTTTTTTAAACATAGCATACCATCATAATTGTGACGGTATTCAGAGGATGAACAACGTGAAAACACTACATGCAACATCCAGATGTCAGAACAATCCAACAACTGGACATCGCATGTACAACATGTCCATCACATACCCGTCGTAATGGCAACACTCATAATGTGTAATGACGACATACTAACCCTCATAGCCGGTGCATATTGCGACGGTCATGACCATCATAATAACGATAGACATTTCTACCATCGGTGATTCTGACACCAAAAGTGCAACACCAGTCTGTGTCACTTTCTCGATGGAGTAGTGTCGTAATTGCAATGCATATCCATCGAAAAGATGTCTCAAATGTACTAGTGCATGCATGCTAAGACTAAGCATATTTCTATCAAGTATCACTATCTAAGAGAACAAGTGCAAGAAAATGAGGTGATACTAGAATATGTTCAATCAAAGGAACAATTAGCTAATATATTCACCAATCCATTACTAAAAGATACATTTGAGTACTTGAGACAGAGACTAGGGGTCTAACCCTTGTTTATTTGTCAGCAAGCTGACTAGGAGGCTGCATCAGCCTACACACAATCAGAAGATCATTCATGTTGATGCAAGCACTGAGATGAACAACAATAGATACATCTGTACATAGCATGGTACAAACCTGCACCAAACACTAGAGACATTGTATTGTTGATGGATAGGGAAATTCAAGGAATATATTATATAAAATGGATGGAAGATAATATAGAAGAAGAATTATTTGGCATTGTTTTCAAAGGGAGAGATTATATCATTATCATAAGGGAGATAGATTCATTATCATAAAGGAGATATTATCTCATTGATCAGAAAGGATTATATCATTATCCATTAAGAGAAGTTCCTAAGAATCAGAAGGAAGAGTTAATCAAGATTCAAAGGGAGAGATTGATTACATATGAAATATCCATCTAAGGGAGAGAAGTAACAAAGGGAGAGATTTCTATCAAAGGAAAAAGAGATTATTAAGAAGAGGAATAGTCAAGGAAGAGCACATATCAGAACAGAGACAGAATTTCCTACATCTATCTAGTGAAGGGGTTAGAATATTGAAAAGTATCCACCCTACAAGAAATAAATCTAAGCTATATGAGCTTACCAAGAACCACACATTTGTAATAGTTACAATAGGAAATATTGATAAAACTATTATATTTTATATTGTATTAGTAATAGTATAGTATGATAATGTAGTGTGTTTCCATCAATGCCAAAGGGAGAGATTGATGACATGTAACTGATTGAATGTTTGAAGATGTTAAGTTGATCACCAAAATGTAGAAAGATAATGCAAGACATTAAATTAGTTAATGGATTGTATTGTCATTGATGTCAACTTGATATAATCTAATCAGTTATAATCAAAGTGTCAAAGACTTCAGAGAATCAAAGAGAGAGAAAATTATGCTTTCAGGAATGCTTAAAAGATAAGTATTCACTAACTAACTTCACACACTGACAGCTAGTGGAACCCGACAGACAGAGATCACCAAAAGTTAAGTCACAGTGATGCCCGAGCAAAGAAATCAATGAGAATTACCAAAGAGAAGAATCACAAGCATTACCGATGGCCAGAATTACTATGTTAACTGATGAGTAGAACTTTGCAGTGAATCCTGAAGGATAGACAACCCCGATAGAGAAGCCCAAGGAGAAATGGACCGTTGACCAAAGCTATCAAAGAGTTAAAACACCGAAGTTAACTAGAGTTCAGAAATGACAAAATATCTTGTTGGTAGAGCTAAATATAGACTTAACTGGTAGTTATCATTGTTTTCATCGACAAGATAAAGCCAGAGATAAGTAAATGATTTAAAGTTGTTTTGTATAGTTGGAAAGAATATTTCTACGACATAAAATAGGAGTTATGCTTTAAATCAAGATTGGCGAGAATTGTGGATCATGCCAAGATCAAGAAAATCAAGAACCTAGAAATGGTGATATCATGTCTATAAAGAGACAACTTAGTTCATTATGAATTGAGGGGAGTGAATGAAAAAGATGATGTTGAAGAGAAACTGATGAAGAACAATTTCATACAGCCCTGATCAATCAAGCTGAGGAAAGAGCTAAAGATTTATGCAGACACTGAGCAAAAGAGCATAGCATCACTGAGCACAACAAAAGTGGAGCAAATGTATTGAAAATATATATTGATCAGATTGATTTAATGAGCTTACAATAGATCAGAAAATTTACAAGTATAAGTTGTATATGTGAACAGATCATACTATTTCAGTTTGACCATTGATTCAGAAACTCTCTTAACTAAGTAGGATTTAAAGATCCTTTCTATATTGAGATACATCCCAAGGAGAATCAAAAATTTTGATCATGAAGATAACATGAGATGTCAGATACCATTTGACAAACCGAAAGAGTTTGGACAAGGAAGGTAGCATAGAGATGCCTGATATCAAGTGATAAACTAAACTTTTAAATCCTCTAACAAGGTCACACCTAATAGTGTATTTGTAACCTTTAAAAAGGTTGGCTCTTCACCGAGCTCACTTCAGAAGAGTGAAAAATTTGGGTTACCGGTCCCAAGTGGTTTTTCCCTTAACAGGGTTTCCACATTAAAAATCCATGTGTCAATGTGTTTAGGAGTCATTACTTTAGTGTTTTGCATTACACATAGCTAATCTGGATTGATCGGTATACTCTAAGTAATTTATTGTTTTTTGGTAAATTGAAAGACTGCTATTCGGTAAACATAAAGAATAAGGTTTGAAAGTAACTCCGAGAAGTAGTTATTTGATAAGTATATTTGAAGGCATTCATCTTATAGGACTGAAGATAACTAGAGGCTTAAAATTTTGGTACTAAGTTTTTGGGTTGATTAATTGGAATATTTTTGAGGCCACTGATTCACCCCCCCCCCCCCCCCCCCCCCCTTTCTCAGTTATTACTAACAAGTTGATCATTGGAGTAGGTTCAATCTCTCTTGATGGTAAAACTAACACTAATGATATCTTACTTGTTCATGGACTTAAGCACAACTTTTTGAGTGTTGAACAACTTCTATGCAAGGGATATCACTTATAGTTCATGAATGGAAAATGTACTATCAGAGGTCAATCTGAAAACTTGACCGCATCAGGTACTAAGTCAAAAGGTAATGTGTTTGAGATGAATACTACATAGGCAACTTGTTTTTTTGCAAAGGTAGATGACAGTTGGTTATGGAATAGGAGGTTTTTTCATATAATTTTTGATAATATTTTGAAGGCTGGTTACACTAATGTAGTCATAGATTTTCCAAAAATTGTGAAGCCTACTAACACTATGTGCAAAGAGGGTGTGATAGGAAAAAAACTAAGCGAAAATTTGAGAGAAAATCCTTATAAACAAAAGAGAAGTTGGATCTGGTACATACAGATCTTTGTGGTCCTACAAGAACAAGATCTTACTATGGTGAAAGGTACTTTATACTCTTTGTTGATGACCATTCTAAGATGATGTGGGTTGCATTTCTTAAATAAAAGTTTAAAGCATTTGATAAATTCAATATTTACAAAGAAAAAGTTGAGATTGAATCTAGTCTAAAGATAAAATTTTTGAGGTCAAACAAAGGTGGGGAGTTTACATCATATGCGTTTAATACTTACTCTGAAGAGCATGGGATATGCAAATAGACATTTGCTCCTAGGACACCACAAAAGAATGGGATTATTGAGAGAATAAATAGAACTATATTTGATGTATCTAGGAAAATGTTGCTTAAAGGTAATGTGTCACATATGCATTGGAGAGAAGCTGTTAGTACTATAGTCTACACTTTGAACAGAGTAAAGATCAAAGAAGGTACAAATAAGACACCCTATGAACTTGGTTTTGTTATGATCCTACTATAAAATATTTTCAAATATTTGGTAGAAAGTGTTATATCAAAATGATGATGAAATAGGAAATTTTGATGTCAGAAGTAATGAAGGAATTTTACTTGGATATTCTATAAAAATTAAAGCTTACAGATGTTTCAATTTGAGATTGAGGAAAATAGTTAAGAGTGCTAATGTGAAAATTGATGAGAAGTTTTAGATTCAAGAAAGAATGTATGACTATGATCAGATTCTAGAGAATAAGGAGATTACTGCAAGACAAGAGGAAGAGAAAACTTTTGAGATTGAAAATGTAATTGAGGTATGCTTGAATGAACCTACTGAGACTCCAAAGACACCAAGGTATGTTCAGAGAAATCACTCTAAAAAATAGATTATTGGTGATGCAAATAAGGGCATGATGACAAGATCCAAGATTAGGAATGAACTTTTTTTGATCTCACAAGTAGAACCTAAGACTACTTATGAGGCATGTAAAGATGAATCTTGGATTAAGGCCATGCAAGAAGAATTAGATCATATAGAGAAAAAAAACTTGGGAATTGGTTCCTAAACCTAATGACAAGAATGTAATATGTACTGAAAGGGTTTTTCAGAAATAAAATGAATGAAGAAGGCATAGTTATGAGGAGAAAAGCTAGACCAGTTTGCAAGGGCTATTCACAATAGGAAGATATAGAATTTGAAGAAATATTTGCACCTACTGCAAGGTTAGAAGTTGTAAGACTATTCCTTTCTTATACAACACATAAAGACTTTAAGGTATATCAGATGGATGTGAAGTCTATATTTCTGAATGGTGATCTAGAGGAAGAGGTATATATTGAGAAACCTTATGGTTTTCCTTTAATAGATGATAAATACATGGTTTTCATGTTGAAAAGGGATTGTATGGACTAAAACAAGCACCTAGAGCATGGTATACTCTGCTAGATAGATATTTATTGCATCTTGGTTTCAGAAAAGGTAGCACATATAATAACTTGTATTTGAGAACTAATGAAGATTAAATCTTGATTATTGAAGTATTTTTGGATGACATTATTTGTGGAGGCAATGATGAAATGAGCGAAAAAATTCTGAAGAAATGAAAGTTAATTTGAAATGTCTATGATTGGTGAAATAAAGTTCTTCCTTGGTTTGCAAATGGCTCAAAGTAAATATGGTATTTTTATTTCTCAAACCAAGTATATTAAGGAGTTTCTAAAGAAGTTTAGGATGCAATATTGTAAACTTTTTGGAACACCCATGGTTATTGGATGCAATCTTACTACTACTGATGAATCTCAAAGTGTATTTCAGACAAACTACAGGTCCATGATTAGAGTTTTGTAGTATTTAACTCACACTAGACTAGACATAGCTAGTGCAGTTGGAATTATTGTGAGGTTTCAAGTTGATCATAGGGAGACTCACCTTGTTGCAGTTAAAAGGATATTCAAATATTTGAAAGAGACACTAGAGTATGGTTAATGGTATGAAAATTCTAATGATTTTACATTGTGTGCTTATATTGATGTTGATTGGGAAAGAAGTGTTGATGACATAAACAACACCAGTGGTGGAGCATTTTTCCTTGGAAAAAGGTTGGTCTCATGGTTAAGTAAGAAGCAGGACTATATAGCTTAATCTACTGTTGAACCATAATATGTAGCTACTGCTACAAACTATACACAAATTATTTGGATGAAGCGGATGCTAGAGGATATTGGAATAAGTTTTGAAAAGATGTTTTTTATTCCCTATGATAATACAAGTATGGTAAACATGTCAAAGAATTAACATGAAAATATTTCCACAATCCATCATTTATAGAAATACAATTGTTTTTGGATTTGATTTTGTACAATATTTTTTGCATCAACATTTCAAATCACACTCTATGATCCATCATCGGGATGAGAAGAGTTGTAGGAAAGAAAAGGATTAACTATTGCAAACCATTCCCATAATATATAGAGGATGCCTAGAAATATGGAGAGAGAAAAGAGGCTCACAAAACAAGAAGTCAAAAAACCCCAAAGAGAAAAAAGGCACAAAAGTAAAAACTCAAAAGAAGAGGATAAATTGCCCCATAACATAAAAATAAACCTATAAAAATAGAGTCCAATGTTTTTGTGCATGGCTCTTATGTATTCAAAAGTATTTGGAAAGGGTAGAAATATGTGAAACATCTTCTGTGTAATAATGGCCCAACTGAAGAGAATGGTAAAATCTATGGTTTCAAATCCATTTGGTGGAATCTGAAACATGGAATTAACCTAAAAATAAAATAACTAGATGTATTGTAGTAGCTGCAAAAAAAAATGATCTAAATCCACCTCCAAATCACCTTTCAAAAACTTTGGTAGAGTCACTACCTCTTTGCACAGGAAAAGTTTTAATCAACAGAAAAATGTTCCCCAACTCTAACCTTCTTTAAAACCAACAAACTCACAACACACCCCTAATAGGGTCTCGTATAGATTCCTCCTCTACCTATGCTTTAGTCATAAGATCCCAAACATCTGCTTCATCTCCACTGCAATTCCACCTTTCTAATTAGTCTTTCTCCAAACATGCACACTGGTACAATCAAAGAACTCAGAGTCGCCACTCACCACTTGTGAGATATTATGTCTATCTTTTAGGAACTTTGGACTACTTGGACAATATTGCAATGATAGACAAAACAAACCCTGACTCACTTTATAAGTAAGAGGAATATTTCTTTGTAGCACATGACTCTATAGATTCTTGCACGGGGCAAACTCAACTAAAATTTGATTTTACTTATTTATACTAGAGTCTCTAGGATGATTTAACATCTTTTAACAGCTCCTCCCCAGTAGAGTCTCCATTTTTTTGGTGTTTAAAAACTTTTATGCTTTGAAAGCTACCATTATACCTTGAGATGGATTTAAAGAGTATTTAGCTCCAAATATGGGAAGATCTGAAGGTAGCTGGACCAACTATAGGGACAAGAATTTTCTCTGCACTTCTGGCTCTGCAAAACCAAGGCAGGTGCACCTAATCCATCTCAACATATAAATCTTTACAACTCTATATTTTAAACAATATGTGATGGTAATAAAGTACTAAATGATAAACAATCATTCATTGACTCTCAATCACCATGAAGAACAAAAACTAACAACAATAAAACTCAAAAGGAAACTGAGATGGTTTTGATGTTTAAAAGGGAAGAATATAGCCAAACGCAACCAGACATGTATCAACATAGAAAAACTAATTTCTGATCAGTGCTTTATCCATTGGGAAATATCTCTACTACAGATACAGAACACAAAAACCAACTATTGTCAAAGGTTCAAAGCCATAAATACAAGCAACTCGGACCATACACTTCTTATAAAATCCTTGTGCATGTCAAATGAACTTATGTTTTATTCATAGCATCATTTAATTTGATCTTAGATCAAAACTGATGAACAACAACATACACATAGATAAAATCTATGCAGTGAATCAGAAGACTTCACAACTCAAGAAAAAAACATAGACAAGAGACTTGATTCTGGAAAACTTATATTAAGTATGAAGAATCGTGGTCTTGTTTCAATCTGATTCAAAATACACATGTTCAATAAATGAAAAAGACATGAAACTTTCTATTCTATCTTGACACTCTCTAGAATACATATGCTATACTCTCACTGGAATAAGTATGCAACTTAATGCTTTTTGTACTTCCCCAAGTTTCCAGCTTTTGCTAAATGATCCTGGAAATCCTTTTATAAGAGAAGGATTGCAACAAGCTTCGGATCATTTTAGGGAAAAAGCTAACAACCAAAACCTAATGACTCATATGAAAGACAAAATATGTAACAAAACCTAACAACTGAGTTATTACAACATAATATCTTATTGGATCACAGAGCCTTTGCAATAACTACATAATTGTGTTGATTCACCAAGTAACTTTTATCTTTATTCCTTTCTGCATAAAATCTGATTTGTAGCCGCCAGTCATCTCAGGATGTGGAGAAGAAATGTCATGTAGAAGGTGTAACACCCCAAAATTGGCATCTTGCAACCTCAACCAATTTTGTTGCATTTGTCATTCTTCTGAATCATCAAAGCCCTATTGTACTAGGCAATTATGAGTCTTGACTGATTCTACTTGACCTCAGTGTCAAATGCAGAAAATCCTAAATCTGCATTAATCACATACTGCATTTAATTCCTAAGTATCAATTGTAATTGGCTAAATAAACCATATAATCAAATTAATTTAATTACAAAGTCCTAGCACTTTAACTAAATTAAATTCCCCCTTTTAGCTAAAAATACATAAAAAAGAATTAAATAATATTTGATTATTAAATAAATATCCTCATTTCAATAATTGAATTTAATTATTCAAATAATTGAGAAATTATATTTATGAGGTCATGTTTTATTTATTTAATCAAATAATCTCTCCAAAATCCTCACTTCAGTTCAAAAATGGAAACTTTGAGTTGACTGAAATTCAAAAGTGCAACTAATTAGTTAACTGTCTCACTCACTCAAAAAGACAATAGTTGATTGTTTCTCTCAAAAGAAACTTTCTATTCTGAACTGGATGTCAATAAGCTAACTGTTTCTCTCAAAGGGAACTTTATATTTTAAACGAACTCTCAGTCTATAAAAGAAATTTCTCAGCTCTCATTCAGGGAGAGAGAATTCATTGTTGCATCGAATCGCTGCTGCATTTTCAATTCAATAGTTTTCATGCATTTAAACTCTCACATTTCTTAGCTTGCATTTGCAATAAACTAATCTCATTTTTGGATTAATCATGTCTAGTCTAGCTTCTTTCAAGCATTCTTAGATTAATCTCATTTCTAGATTAATATTGCAATGTTCAATTTCTTAGCTTAATCTCATTTCTAGATTAATCTTGCAATCTATCATTCCTAAATTAATCTTGCACTTACTTTTCTAGATTAAATCATCCATTCTTAGATTGGTCTAGGTTGTTGGACTCTTGATTCTGAGAGTTATTCAAAACCCTCATCTAGATAGGAGGCAACAAGTCGAGTCATATAGGCATGTAGGATGAATAAAACCATATTCATTCTTGTATGTGACTGGTGAACAATGACCATGTTGAAGTGTATTGCTAACTAAGAAGACCACATTTATCATATACATTTTTGGCGCCCATCCTAGGGCAGAAAAAATCAATTTCTGGCCTCATACTTTACATTTGCTATCAATTCTATTTTTTTTCATTTTATACATTCATTTTGAGCTGACTCTAACTCCACCATCGCGTCCATAACATTGTTTTGGTTGAAAATGACTATAAACATGTCTATACCCGATGAAAATTGATTTTGTGGAAAAAAAATTGCATGCAGAGGTTGTACGACTTTCTGCATGCAAATCGAGACAAAGTCTCTGTCTACACATAGACTGAGACCGAGACAGAGGAAGGAAGGATTAATTTTATTTCTAAAATAAAATCAAGTGGGTCTAGCATTTATACTCGAATCACTATCATTCTACTTGGGATTAATATCATGTCCTCTCTACATTTTAACCTCTAAACGGAAAGCATGAAGCAACACACATTTCTTTTGATTTACTAGACATGCTTTAAGGTTTGTTTAAAAGTATTTGTTTCCCCAATAGCACATAAGTGTGGGATTAAAAATCCCATATAACCCACCACCCCTCCTCCCCATGCCACTTCCCCCATGCAACCCTAAACTACTGCGCACCCTTCCTCCACCATGCCTCCACCTTTATTTCCGCTCAA
>MU225542.1:1773796-1796332 GCA_018584345.1 Thuja plicata
AACAATGAAGTGACCTGAATTAAATGCAACTTATCTTGCTGATACAGATCTCTGTTCTATGCCAATAGATCCTTACTGATCAAATATATCTTTGCAGCACCTCAAGGATATCTCTAATCCTTCATCAAAATCTGCACAATCCTTCTGCTTCTTCACATTTTCATATTTCTCTACTCTCTTCTTGAATTCGCAACTTGATCTTTCATATATACCCTTCAAGTTATCAAGTCGGCCTAATTACAAGTTTCAATTAATAAATATTACATTGGTCGTCTGAATAAACATTTACAAATAATATCCTTCGCAGGCCGACGCTGTCAGAAATGATATTCCAGTGTTGACCAACTGATGCTCGGTGAACACTGCAGATTCTGCGAAAATCCTTTGGTAACTGAGTGAACTCGGTAAGCACTGATTTTCCTTCACATTTTCTTTGATGACCGAGTGAACTCGGTAGAGACTGAATTTCTTTTGTCGACCGAGAGAGCTCGGTAGTAACTAACTTCTCGGTATAGTATTCTGGAGCACTTGGTAGACTCTGTAAATTGCTTCTCTTACCGTCTGAGCTCGGTAGATTCTGTCAACTGCCTTGCTGAACATTCTGAGCTTGGTAGACTCTGTCTAATGACTGATATGACATTTGTGTAACATCAAGGACAATACACAATTAAACAATTGTTTCCAACACTTATGATCCTTGTCAAGATCATAGCATCCCATCATCCCCTTGTCATATTCTTCCATATCTAGAAATCATCATTCCTCTAAATCCCTTGCATAAAAATAAATCCCCTCAAGCTTCAGATGCTCCCATCAAATCTACTCATGCACCTATTGATATAAAGATGAATTCAAAAGAGAAGAGCCTTGGTCATGCAACTCACTCTAAAGATATTGATATGCCTTCCACACCTTATATCCCTCCATTCAAATGTAATTGTGTTCCTCCTTCATCCTCCAAGTCCATCCTTGGTCCCTATATCCCAAAGTTAAAACCTTCAAACCTTCCATCTATATTGGGTCCTTATTTCCCTCCATCTACCATGCCTATCAATACTAGTTTTTCATCCACTTATCTTATCTCCTATCAAGATCAACAAAGACATGCATCCTTGAATTCTCCTTATCAACCCCTCCATTTGAACCATTCATATCAGCCCTATTCATCCACAATTCCCAAGTCTTTTGGAAGCAATTTGGATGTGCAACAAAAAAATCACAAATACAAGAATCCACTTATATATGAAGATCACTATGTCCCATCTAATCGACATGTGACTACAAAGGAAAAAGAAATATTCAAGAGATCACAAAGGTCCACTGAGAAAAGAACAATATCAAAGGAAATATGGGTTCCTAAATCCATCATAGATGCATTACGTTCTAAATCATCCAAAAATAAAGGAAAATCAAAAGCTATGTGGATTCCCAAGTCTATTCTAAAGGACTTGGACACAAAAAGAAAATCACAAGCTATGTGGATTCCCAATTCTATTCTAAAGGACTTGGACGCAAAAAGAAAATCACAAGCTGTGTGGATTCCCAAGTCACTCTTAAAAGACTTCAACACAAAAGAAAAATCAGAATTAGCGTCCAAGCTTCCAAAGGCTTCCACTCCATCTCCTTTCAAACATTTTTCATCTCCTAAACCTATTTTGGGTCCTCATGTCCCAAAATTCATTGTTTTTCATATTTCTTCATCCATCTTGGGTCTTCGTGTACCAAGATCCATATCAAACCCTAAATCCATTTCACACACTTTTCCTCTATCATTCCACCATCCTTAGAGATGTGCATCGATGTTGATCTTTCCTACATAAAACTCTCAATACTGCACCCAATATCCTACCCCTACCTGCTATCCTTCCATATTGGGTCAACACATTCTTGTTATTCCTCTTATCCAATCTATCACATAAATCATTAGCTACCATCACCCTATCAACATCTTTGAGCATACTTTCAGCAGGCCTTGGCCTATCATAGCATATCTTTCCAAGGAGCACTATCTAAAGAGAAAGAAGCTTAAGTTCCTCCATAAAGGTATTAAAAAAAAATTTCCTTGGTGAAAACCTGGTAAACAGGCACCTTGGTAGCAAAAGTAAAGATAAATCAATATGTCCTATGGTGAAAACTACTTCTTGTGGCACCTTGGATAAGTACCATGATGAAAACCTGGAAAACAGGCGTCATACATAATTCCTCCTACTTGCACTCTTCACTTGGGGGCAAGTTCCTTCCATGTCATCATATCCATCATATCTTACATCTATCTAGCCCGTGAACATCCATGTTCCTTCTACTAATCTTGATAAGGTTGAGCCTATCCATGAACACTATGTATCCTGACATTTGTTATCCATTCCATCAGCCTATTCACTTTCTCTCATCCATGGTACCCTATCATGATCTTTCTTGTCCCAAGCCCATCCTTCCTATGTCTAGGCATTTCTAGAATAATCCCAAAACATGCACTTATACCTCCATCAACCTTTATCGCTATCATAGCTATATCCTATCCAAATTTGACCCCTTGGTCTTGATCAAAATGAAAAACAAAACAAATTAGAAATGGTTTCTCAAAAATCTCTTGACATGTCCATTCTTTTGGACCGCTTGCTTTCATGAAATTTGGTCATTATCCTATATGCTATCTAGCACTGCTCCATGAGCCTACATTTCTATATTCTTTTTTTTCTAGCTTGGGTAATCTTGAGGAGACTATCCTTGAGGATCGCATTCACCCTCTTCATCTTATCCATCAGCTTTCTAATCCATCTACAATGTCCTACACCTTGCTAGACATTGGGGGAAAACTAATGTGATCTTGCTTGAGATCGAAAAATCTCTAAAAAGACTAAAACATTGCTAAATATCCTGAAAAAAAATCTAAAAAATTGTAAAAAGTCTAGAAAAATGATCATCTTGGTGAAAACCTAGCAATAGGCACTTTGATGCATCAACCAAAAAAAAATCTCTATTGACTATCTTTCAAATGAACAGGTATCAGGGCAATCTAACCCTGACTCCTGAAGATTGAGCCTCATTCTAGAGACAGTCTTTTGAAAGGTGATAAGCTATTGGGTATCTGGGAAATCTAACCCAAATTCCTAGGAGTCAACATGCTCTTAGTTAACCTCAAGACACCAACTTACATGGATTGAAACTGGTCATATTCTAGCGGAAACCTTCCTGGTCTAGGTGGCACTGTCCTACTACTTTTGAGAATCTCTCACATCAGTCACCAGTGGTTCTCACTGCATCTACCTTTTGATTCCTAGCTATTACTAAGATCTTTCTAATTTTCATAATCTCTCTTGCATCAGTCACCAGTGGTTCTCACTGCATATGCCTGCTAATGCCTATCTATTACTAAGATCTTTCTACTTTTTGAAATCTCTCTCGCATTAGTCACCAGTGGTTCTCACTACGTTTGCATGTTGATACCTAGCTATTACTAAGATCTTTCTACTTTTTAGAATCTCTCTCGCAATAGTCACCAGTGGTTCTCACTGCATCTTCTTGCTGATGCCTAACTATTACTGTGATTTCTCTACTTGAGAATCTCTCTCACATCATTCACCAGTGGTTCTCACTATGTCTACCTACTGATGCCTAGCTATTACTATAATATTTCTACTTGAGAATCTCTCTCACGTCAGTCACCAATGGTTCTCACTGCATCTGACTACTGTCACTGTATTGATGAGATTTCTCACAAATGACATATATCTACATATCGACATCAATCCATTGAAGTTGGAGTGATACTCCGCGCTCAGTCTTGGTGATCCTTTGCTTTCGCTTGTATAGAGATTTCAGTCACCTTTATGACACTTTGGTTCCTCTGTAAACCCTCCTGACTTAACACTAATCTAGAGTCATAAACCTAGGGGAAATCAAATCAATTTTGTCCTCGTAGTATGAGTCGAGTCAGTCATCATTGTTTTCTACTAGGGGCATGGGTCCCCAATCATATTGCATCATTGTTAGGTATCTGAGCAATCTAACTCAGATCCCTAAGGATCAAGCTTCATTCTGGAGATGATTCTTGAAATCTTAATCTATTAGGTATTTGAGAAATCTAACTCAGATCCCTAAGGATCAAGCTTCATTCTAGAGATGATTCTTGAAATCTTAATCTATTATGTATTTGAGCAATCTAACTCAGATCCCTAAGGATCAAGCTTTGTTTTGGAGATGATTCTCAAAATCTTAATCTATTAGGTATTTGAGAAATCTAACTTAGATCCTTGAGGATCAAGCTTCATTCTGGAGATGATTCTCGAAAGCTCATCTATAAGGTGTTGGGGCAATCTAACCTTGACTCCTAAGAATCAATCTCTGTTCTAGAGATGATTCTTGAAATCTCATTATTAGGTATCTAAGAAATCTAACTTGGATCTTTGGGGATCAAGATTTGTCCTGGAGATGGTTCTTAAAATCTCGTTATTAGGTATTTGAGCAATCTAACTCAAATGCCTAAGGATCAAGCTTCATTCTAGAGATGGTTCTTGAAAGCTCATCTATTAGGTGTTGGGGCAATCTAACCTTGACTCCTGAGAATCAAGCTCTATTATGGAGATGATTCTTGAAATCTCATTATTAGGTATCTGAGTAATCTAACTTGGATCCCTGAGGATCAAGCTTCATTCTGGAGATGGTTCTTTAAATCTCATTATTAGGTATTTGAGCAATCTAACTCAAATCCCTAAGGATCAAGCTCTGTTCTAGAGATGGTTCTTGAAATCTCACTATGGGCATAGGTCCCCAAATTTGATCACATCTTTGGACTAAACTAGAGTTAGTAATCTTGTCATTTTTGAAGGAAAACTCACTACTGACACAAATAGGTGTTTCTCAACACCACAATCAAAAGTGTTTCTCAAAACTATATTTGGACACTTCTATGTTTCTTAACACACATTGGATATTGCCAATGTCAACATCTATCAATAGTAATCAAACACGGTGCACTCACAAGAACAACGGTGTTTTTCAACACCCCTATACATACACACATCTGAAAACTTTGAAACATGTTAAGATATGATTGAATTTCTCTTTGTATACTGCTTGTTCTCATTGATTTCATTTATCTTTTCTTTGTCTACTTATTATTGGTGATGTCAAAATTATCTCCTTGACTGTTATTGCTCGGCTTGTTTACTGGTGTACTCTTATTATATCAAACTGGAAATAATGTTCAAGTCATCTCAGCTTTTGTTCCCCGATGCTTACGTTAGTTTCCCATATCTAATTCGATGAAATTCATTCATATTCTTATGGTTGTAGTGGCACCAGTAAGGATTGTATCGACTCCAATGTTCCACAAATGCTCTGTGATAAAAACTATTCAATGGGTCCAACAACCACATCCTAGGGATTGCATCTAGCATAGGATTGAACTTTCACTGCATCTATCATAGGATTGCACTTTCATTTGCATATACCATAAGATTGCACATTCATTCTAGGCTTGCATTCTAGACAGCATTTTGGTGTTCACTTCATTGTGTTCTCCTTTATTTGTACGATGAGGGGTTCTTCTTCACCATTTTAACTTCATCACTACTTCCCAAGTGTTCGATCCTCGCTCTCGCTCTTCAATTCCAAATGGTTTGAATTGGAATCTAATTTTCAAAAGTGTTCCATTTTCGGGATCAAAATCAAAATCTGACACTTCTATATAGCTCAAAATCGCATTTTAAATCTTGCAACCGACGAGATCGGACACTTGTGCAGTCATCTTTCTTTTTTCATTTTCTTGTCAGAATCATATCTAATCAACATTTTCTCAATATCATCAAATTTTTCCTCAAAAGTCAACTCTAGTCAACTCTAGACAACCCTGGTTGAACTTGGTCAACTGGACCTCAAAATAGCTTAAAATCACTTTTGAATCTTATGGAATCTTCCGTAATCTATTTTGAGTTCTTCTTGACCTTTGATTTAACATCTCTTTGCAATTTCTTGCTTTCAATCACCACATGTCATCTTTCCATTTCGCTCTCGAGGGGGCAAGATGATTACATCATTGAATCACTTTCAATCTATCTTAATCAATATGATCACATTTCAATCTATTAGGTGTCTGGGTGATCTAACCTAGATTCCTGAGGATCAATCTTTGTTCTACAGATGATTCTCAAAATCTCATATATTCGGTGTCTAGGAAATCTAACCCATATTCCTTAGAGTCAAGCTTCATTCTGAAGATGGTTCTTTAAATCTCAGTGCCAAGTATTGGGGCAATCTAACCCTGACTCGTGAAGATTGAGCCTTGTTCTAGGCATATTCTTTTGAAAAGTGATAATCTATTAGGTATTGGGGAAATCTAACCTAGATTCCTGAGAATCAAGCTTCGTTCTGGAGATGACCCTCAAAAACTTGATTTAACCGATGTCTTGGCAATCTAACCTAGACTTCGGAGAGTTAATCTTTGTTCTAGAGATGGCTCTGAAACCACCATCAATTCTTGGAATCAATTTTAACTATTCTTCTATGCTTCAGACATTAGACTATTATTTGAATCAATGCGTTGCTCGCACATCAATTCAAAGAGGGGCAAAATGTAACACCCCAAAATTGACATCTTGCAACCTCAACCAATTTTGTTACATTTTTCATTCTTCTGAATCATCAAAGCCCTATTGTACTAGGCAATTCTGAGTCTTGACTGACTTTACTTGACCTCAGTGTCAAATGCAGAAAATCCTAAATCTGCATTAATCGCATACTGCATTTAATTCCTAAGTATCAATTGTAATTGGCTAAATAAACCCTATAATCAAATCAATTTAATTACAAAGTCCTAGCACTTTAATTAAATTAAATTCCCCCTTTTATATAAATACATAAAAAGGAATTAAATAATATTTGATTATTAAATAAATATCAACCTCATTTCAATAATTGAATTTAATTATTCAAATAATTGAGAAAATATATTTATGAGGTCATATTTTATTTTAATCAAATAATATCTCCAAAATCCTCACTTAAGTTCAGAAATGAAAACTTTGAGTTGACTTAAATTCAAAAGTGCAACTAATCAGTTAACTACCTCACTCACTCAAAAAGACAACAGTTGATTGTTTCTCTCAAAAGAAATTTGCTATTCTGAACTGGATGTCAATAAGTTAACTGTTTCCCTCTATGGAAACTTTCTATTCTAAACGGACTCTCAGTCTATAAAAGAACTTTCTCAACTCTCATTCAGGGAGAGAGAATTCATTGTTGCATCGAATCACTGCTGCATTTTCAATTCAATAGTTTTCATGCATTTAAACTCTCACATTTCTTAGCTTTCATTTGCAATAAACTAATCTCATTTTTGGATTAATCATGTCTATTCTAGCTTCTTTCAAGCATTCTTAGATTAATCTCATTTCTAGATTAATATTGCAATGTTCAATTTCTTAGCTTAATCTCATTTCTAGATTAATCTTGCAATCTCTCATTCCTAGATTAATCTTGCACTTAATTTTCTAGATTAAATCCTCCATTCTTAGATTGGTCTAGGTTGTTGGACTCTTGATTTTGAGAGCTATTAAAAAACCCCATCTAGATAGGAGGCAACAAGTCGAATCATACAGGCATGAAGGATGAATAAATCCATATTAATTCTTGTATGTGACTGGTGAACAATGACCATGTTGAAGTGTATGGCTAAGTAAGAAGGCCACATTTAGCATATACACAAGGAATAAGATATTCTTATAATAATTTAATCTAGGAAATTATCCCATTCTGTGCTGTAAGCATCAATTGATCTTTCTTCAAAATATTCAATCAAAGGATTTGATCTTATCTACACAGCCACTAGGCTCGGGAGTAGATCCACCATTAATGCAAAAGAGGTAGGGCATCGATTAAGGGTTACATAATATTTACAAACTTTGAATAGAAACCCTAAACCATAATTTCTTATCATAAATGTACTCTAAAGATATTCTAAGTAATCAGATCTCATCCTAGAAGCATCCCACAACTGCATAAAAATGACCCAGAAGATCAGATTCACAAATTTATTCTCTTGCAGCAAAAGACATAGTCCGTCGCTTTAAAACCCTAAGGAAAAAATTAAAAATTAAAATATCTACTTCAACGGTCATAGCTAGCACGGAAAATACCATCAACGGTCGAGATTAAAACCTTAATCTATCTTTAAAACATCACCATTGATCTCTTTAAAATCTCTTGCGAGCCAACGACCCCACATGACCTTCGTTGACTTCACCTTGACAGATGTCATCTAGGCGTGATGCCTCAAAGGATAAACAACCAGCATCTCATGTTCCAGGCATCACGCACATTGTCTGATCAAAATAGAATTGGTCACCCTTTATTCTTTTGGCCCACTTGGCCCTTCCATCAAATTAGACATGCGTCGATCGGTCACAATACCGCAAAGACTATCCATCGTGCAACTTTTGTTCAAGGAATCACACCTACCACATGATCAACTACAATTTGATAGCATTTTATCGCCCTTCAAAATCCTAGACCCACGATCTGAGATGGCCACATGTTGGCTAGGCGTGATCTTGCAATGATTAAACTTCAATCAAATTTTCTTCAATGAAAGCGCCAACTATTAGATTAAAATAGATTTTCTCCACCTTTATCTTTCCTCTAGCTCCGACCAGGCCCCACTATCTCCATGTGTCACCCTGTCGCAATGCCTTGAAGATTATTTTCAAAGCATCTTTTGTTTAAGGAAAAGTGACAACCGTTAGATCATTGCTAACTTGTTTGATCTTTGTTTTACCTTCAACTGCAGGCATGACCCACCTTGTACACGTATCAAAAAGGTGTGATGCCTCAAAGAATATTCAGCTGAACATCTATCATTTCATGTATTGCGACAACTGTTGGATTGATTCCTATCTTTTTGGTTGCTGACCTCACCTTCACTACAGACTGGCCCACCAAAGACATGTGGAACTCAATCACAATCCCTTGAATAATCTTCTGACATCAATCTTCACTTTGAGGGAAAGCGCCAACTGTTGGATGAGAATTAGGATCTATCTTGCCGCTTCCCAAGAATAAACAGGCCCATGATCTCAGAAAGGACAGGTATCACCTAGGCACGACGCCTTGAAGAATAAATTGGATGCATCTCACGATCAAGGCATAAAACCTATCGTCGGATCAAAAGAAGCCTACCTAAAATATTCAGAACATAAGGCAAGTCGAGGACTTTAGACTTAGGAAAACAATAGATCCCACTAGGATTAGGAAAAATTAAAGTCAAAAAGGGCCTCGCGCATGATGACTTAAAACACATGCAATAAAGGCTTAAGTGATTGGAAAAAGTAACATTGTTTAATAAAAGACACCAATGACTTAGGGTTTTTGATATGAAAAGAACCAAGGGTTTGAAAATAGTGACAGATTATTGCTTTGGAACCAGGTTAAACATTGCAAAAACAAGAGCAGGACTCAGAACCATTGAAATTTTTTACAGTCCTAACAGATCCCATTATGGTTTAAACTTCATAATCTGCCTCAGGAATATTGGGGCAAAGAAACTCTTAAACTCATAGGTGACTGCTTAGGGACCTATGTCAAATCAAAGGAAATAGTGGATGCCTCTAATTTTCAGTATGTCTTCAAAGATCTGAGAAATACTAATCTGATTATGCCCAAGAACAACTACATGCAAAATACCTGTTACAGGAAGAAAGCATAAATAAGGAAAAAGTTGAAGAACTCATAAGCTCAGATAAACTCAAAAAGAGTAGAGAAAAAATGTATTCTAAATTACTTAACAATAATTACAAAGTTCAACCTTTAAAAGGTGAATGAAACCCTAAAAGGTAAAAACTAGGTTGCGCATTAATAATTAATAAAAGAATTAATTATTAATGCACCTAAGAGAAATCTTAAGCACTAAAGAGTAATAAAACAACTTAACTAATTAAATCAACATGATTTAATTAATAAGTGATTACTCTAACAGCCCCCACCCCCTTAAGAGAATCTTGGGAGGTAAGCTAACCTAGCACAGCTATGAAAGCAGGAAAAATGGGTCCCGACAACAAGGCCTAATCAGGTACCCAAGTACAAAAATCTCTGTAAAGAGGAAAAATAGAGAAAACCACATGGGAAAACCCCTACTCTAAAAAGAGATGAAGCCTAGAGAAGGACTGAAGAAGCCTCCAAACTAGAGAATGTCCCAAAAAATAGGAACAAAGAAAGAACATGTAGAACACCTCTGAAGCAAGAAGCTGTAAACACTGTCGAAAAGTGACTACTGGAGCCTCCACTGTAATAGAACATGATTAGGTAGAGAAGACTATAAACAAATCCTGAAGAGCTGACTAATAGAAGATGGAAGAATGCCTCCAAACATGAATGAAAGAAAAGTGTTCATATGGTAAATGATCCATCTCACCGAAATGCATAGGTACCCTGCCACTACATCTGCCTAGGACATAGGAACAAATACTTAATACATAGATCACTCTGTCAAACCAGGGAAGCATTAGAACCAATGGGATATACCCCCCATAATGCTAAGCAGGGAGAGGTATGACAAGTACACTGAAACATATTGCCAAGAAAAAACTGCATGATGAAGAACGTATAAGCACAAATAAATTATGTGTCGAGGATGATCAGTCGTTGACACACATGAGGCTAATGTCATGAAAGGGAAACTCACTTGACAAAGGTAGATGAAAAATAAAGAAAATATCAAACCCCCCATGGAACTTTATAATGTAGTGCGAGTACAATAGAATCCCAAGCATGCATCAGATGGCACTTTATCTCAGTGCATTTGCATAACAAGCTACAATAAAAAGATGTATACAATGTTCAGAAAAGGAAACGATCGTAGGACCTGAAATATTCAAGATATCCACCAGAATTCTATAAAGAAAAAAATTGAACACAGAGGTACAAGGAGAAGAAACTGGGTTTGAGACCCATAGAAAATAAAGAGAACGGAAGAAGCTTTCTGACACCATGCGGAAGTCAAAAAAAGGAGTTCGGAGAAGCGAGATATAGTGAACGGAGCGCAAAATGGAACCCCGAATTTGACTGGAAAAAAATATGCAAGACAGAAAAATAAGATAACCAAACTGGAAAAATCAGAGAGGTCTCAGAACCAGCTTTTTGTCAATATCTCGTTTGGCAAAAAATGCCTCCGCTTGTTCAAGTTATGAGCAAAAACCACCAGTAGGTCACAACCAAAAGATCTAGAAGAAACTCAGCCAAAATTGGTGAAGCCTGGCTAAACTGGCGAAAAAATCCTCCAAAAACGGGCTGCCTCCAGATTTCCCACCCAAATGGTAGAAAAAAATATTATTTTTTTAATGAAAAAAATAATAAAAATAGCAATTGTTTTTTGGAAAAAAATAATTAAAAAACAGCAAGTATATTTTTTTGGAAAAAAAAAATACACAAAAAAAAAAATGTATTTTTTTAAAGGAAAAAAACACAAAAATCGAAATTGTTTTTTTTTTAAGAAAAAAAACAATTAAAAAATAAATTACATTTTTTTTATGAAAACAATATTAAAAAAATAAAATGCATTTTAAAAAAAACACAAATAAAATGAAATGTTTTTTATCTTAAAAAAATAGTGGGGCTCCGTGTGGAATCCAAGGCCAACGCGGCCACTAAGGGTCGGCACGGCTCCTTGGGGTCAGCACAGCTCATGGGGCCTGCGCAGCCTCAAAAAAATTGGTTTTTTTAATCCCTTTTTTTAAAAAAACCGTCACATAAAAAACCAAAAAAAAATATGGGTATTTCTAAATTTTTTCAAAATCTAAAAATTAAATATTTCAAAAAAATTCTACCTCAAAATGCGTGCCAAAAACAAGGTCGTATGAGCAATTTATTTTGCCTCAGAATGCAAGTGTCCAAAATGGACACACTTTATATGAAATATTAGTTTCCCAGGTCTTCTAAACGTGATGGTGAGGTCCGTTTGGGCCCAAAATGCTCTAAAAAATTGTCTCCCACAGATTGAAGATAAAAAAACCCCGAGAAAGCTGAGATTGTCTCCTTCAAAAAACACACTTCAAATACTCTTGAACAGACAGCAGCAGAGGGGCTCTGATACCATGAAGGATCTAAGAAATACTGATCTGATTACGCCCAAGAAAAACTGCATGCAAAATGCTTGTTACAGGAAGAAAGCATAAAGAAGGAAAACGCTAAAGAACTTAGAAGCTCAGAGAAACTTGAAAAGAGTAGAGAAAAAATGTATTCTAAATTACTTAACAATAATTACAAAGTTCAACAAAAGGTAAACGAAACCCTAAAAGGTAAAAACTAGTTTGCGCATTAATAATTAATAAAAATAATAATTATTAATGCATCTAAGAGAAAGCTTAAGCACTAAAGAGTAATAAAACAACTTAACTAATTAAATCAACATAATTTAATTAATAAGTGATTACTCTAACATGTCTAAGGGTTTTGGTGCTAAGACATGAGTGCTATAAGATCCCAGACTTTATAGTTTTGGGATTTGAGAAAGGGGAAGGAGACAACCCTTGTATTTTATAAGGGCGAGAATGGGTGTGGTCAGAACACAAACATAAGGGCAGATAACATGGGTAAAGGTAAGGGTATGGATATTGGTAGGCTAAATGATGTTATTATTGGAAGCACTAAGGATGAATAGAGTAAGATAGATATGGATTCTGTGATTCTTGGTGCTCTTCTATCAAAGGAATCTCCTTGAGATCCTCATAGTGTAGGGGAGGATTGGGTCGAGGGTCGCAAAGAGGTTATTAATATGATTTTTTCTTATGGTTTAGATGAAGGAAATAAATTCTCTAAAGGAAACAACTCGATCCAAGTAGTGAAAGAAAGTACATTCTCGGTAGATCAAGGAAATATTGGAAAAGATGATGACACTTTGGATAATGATGTTAGCACCAGTATTGAACGGCCTTAGAGTGATGACACAAACTATGTTGTTGAAGGTTTTATTGGTCGTCTAAGGACTGATGAGAAGGTAGGAGATGAAGAAAAGGATGTGGATATATCTCCAGAGGTTGTAGTCCCTGAAACCTTTCAAAAAGGGGATTCAGCTATAAAGGGACTTAACATTTGGCTCTAGTTAGATAGAAGCAAAAAACCAATAGAGGACTTTGATAACCAGGTTTCTCTTGATGAGTCCCCTTCTCATGACATTAAGAGGGATAAAAATGGGGATGAACCCTTGTTTAAAGACATCAAAATTTCTTGTATTAGAAATTTAGATAGTTCCTTTGATGTTGTTGTGGACAGTGGAGGTGATATAGTGGCCACTGATTTGCACTATGAGTCTCAGGAAGAGGACACGAATGCTGATGATTTGGGCCTATTTGAAACACCATGGATTATGGAACCAAGATCAATTGAACAAACCCCATCATGTCTGTCTAAACCAAAGATAGGGGGAAAAAGAAGAAAGGGCCTAAAACAACTAGAATCAAACTGAAAATTGTTGGGAGTGCTCCAAACCAAGCTAAGCTATTGAGGTTGGGAAAAGGCTATGCCTTTTCCTAGCACCAATAAAGGTCCTTTCATGGAATGTCAAGGGCTGCAATTCCCCTGATAATATTTTCTTGATCAAGAGGTGTCTTGATCAGGTGAGGCCAGATATTGTTTTCTTGCAAGAGACTAAGATTAAGTTGAATAATAAAGAGTTGTTTTTGAAATTTTTTCCTAGGTGGAAAGGAATCTTTGTTGAAGCAGAAGGTGCTTCCGGGGGTTTAGGGGTGTTATGGAATGACAACATAGTGGATTTGAGAGTTTTGGATCAAGGAAGCAATTGGCAATGGATAAGGGTGTGTTCTAAACAATTACTTGCTATATTTTATGCTTTTTTATTATTTATGGGCCTAATCGGCCTATTTATAAAAAAAATTTATGGAAAGATATTTCTACTATTTTAGGTAACCAAGATGATGAGCTCTTTCTTCTTGGAGGAGACTTCAATTCCAATCTTACTCCTTCGAAGAAGAAAGGGGGCTTAGGCTGGGTTCGGTAGAGTCAAAGGGACTTTGTTGATTTTATGACTATGAATGGCTTATTAGATGTGGAACTATGTAATGGATATTTTACCTAGACAAATCAGAGAAGTGGCTTACTTAATATTGCAAAAAAATTAGATAGGTTCTTACTTGCTAGACAGTGGGAAAGGATGAACTAGATTTTTAATGTTGAGATCCTACCCTTGACAGGTTTGGATCATTTCCCTACCTATTTTAAGATGCATGAGGACTCTACTCCTAAAAGATCACCCTTTAAGTTTGAGGCTATGTTGCTTCATGATAATAACTTTATGGACAAGATAGCTGGTTGGTCGAAGAAGGCACCAACAAGATCAAGTAATAAGGCTTTCATCTTCTTTAATAAACTACAATTTCTGAAGGAGCATCTTAAAACTTGCAATAGGGAGGAATTCATAAATATATTTGTTGAAAAACTTAATCTTAATAGTGAATTGGCTGGTTTGAATAGTAAGGTGATTGCTGAGGGTATGGGGGAAGAGGAGTATAAGGAGTTAGGATTATAAAAGAAATATGTTGAATTTATGGCTAGAGAGGAAGTGTATTGGAATAAAAAGTCCATAGAAACATGGTTGGGAGAAGGGGATAGAAATACCAAATTCTTCCATAATTTTGTTAAGGTTAAGAGATCCCAAAATAGAATATTTTCTATCCAAGGTAAAAATGAACATATCCTACAGGATGCAAGTGATATTAAAAAAGAAGCTGAGGATTACTTTTTCAATATCTTTGCTGGAGGATTTTCTATCTTGTCTATGGATGTGGAAATCATGGATTTTATTCCTAGTTGTATTTTGGAGGCACAAAATTCTACTTTGATGAGGCAGGTCTCTATGGAAGAAGTGAAGAATGCCCTATTTAATTTGGAAGGTGATAAATCCCTGGGCCCTGATGGTTTCTCTACCGTCTTCTTTCAAAAATCTTGGGAGGTGGTTGGAAGAAAATTATGGGAGGTTGTGGAGGAATCAAGAGCTAATGGGTTTATCCTAAAAGACCTAAATAATAATTTTATTGCCTTAATCCCCAAAAAAGGTGATAGAGTCTCCTTTAACAATTTAAAACCTATTGCCTTCTATAATACTACATACAAGGTCATTGTTAAGGTGATGGATAAAAGATTAAATATTGTGCTTAACTCTATTATTTCTTTAGAACAAAGTGGTTTTATGCCTAACATATCCATCTATGAAGGATTAATTGTAGCTCATGGGGTGAACCCACAATAGTGGGTTACACTTATTTAGAGGAAGCAATTCCTCCTGAAATTCACAAAGCAGGTGGATTTAGAAAGTACTTTCGATAGAAAGTAGGGACTTTATATCAAAATTCCTTGATTAAGGGTAATTCCAGTCAAGTACTTGCAATAGAAAGTAGTTTGGATCGAAACTAATTAGATTCAATCGAAACTAGTTTCTTGATGACATATAACTGATTGAATGTTTGAAGATGTTAAGTCGATCACCGAAATATAGAAAGATAATGCAAGACTTTAAATCAGCTATAGGATTTTATTGTCATTGATGTCAACTTGATATAATCTGATTGGTTATATACAAAATGTTAAATACTTCAAAGAATCAATGAGATAAAGATTATGCTTTCAGTAATGCATAAAAGAACATCATTCACTAAGTGACTACAAACACTGACGGGCAGTGCACCCCAACGAACAGAGAAAATCAAAAGTAAAATTCATAGTGATGCCTAAGCAAGAAAACCAACAAGCATTACCGATGAGAAAAAATTCACAGTGATTCCTGACGGACAGACAACCCTGACGGAGATGCCCGAGAAGAACTGAAGTGTTGACCGAAGCTATCAAAGAGTTAAAACACCGAAAGTAACTAAAGTTCAGAAATGACAAAATACTTAGCTGGAAAGAGCTAAAGATAGAGTTAACTAGTTATTAACATTGTTTTATTTGACAAGTTAAAGCCAGAGAAAAGTAAAAGATTTAAAGTTGTTTTATCTAGTTATCAAGGAGAAATCTACGGGATAAAACTAAAGTAAAGCTTTAAATCAAGATTGGCTAAGATTGCGGATCACGCCAAGAACAAGAAAATCAAGAAGTGAGAAATGGTGATATCGTGTATATAAAGAGACAATCTAATTCATTATGAATTAGGGGAGTGAATAGAAAAGAAGGATGCTGGAGAGAAACTGATGAAGAACAACTTCATATAGTCCTGATCAATCAAGCTGAGGAAAGAGCTAAAGATTTATGTGGACATCGAGAAACAGAGAAGCACAACATCATCGAGTAGAAAGAAGTAGAGAAAAGGCATAGAAAATATACATTGATCAGAAAGGTATAATGGGCTTATAATAGATCTGAAAATCTACAAGTCTAAGTTGTATGTGTGAACAGATCATTTACTATTTGAGTTTAACCATTGATACAGAAAGTCTCTTAACCGAGCAGGACTTAAAAATCCTTTCTATATTGAGATACATCCCAAGGAGTATCAAAAATTTTGATCATGAAGATAGCATGAGATGCCAGATACCATTTGACAAACTACAATGGGTTTGGTCATAGAAGGTAGCATAGAGATGCCCGATATCAAGTGACAAACTATTCTATTTAAATCCTCTAACAAGGTCACACCTAATAGTGTGTTTGTAACCTTTAATAGGGTTGGCTCTTCATCGAGCTCACTTTAGAAGAGTGAAAATTTTGGGTTACCCGTCCCAAGTGGTTTTTCCCTTAACAGGGTTTCCATGTTAAAATTCCATGTGTCAATGTGTTTATGAGTCATTACTTTAGTGCTTTGCATTACAAATAACTAATTCTAGATTGGTCAGTATACACTAAGTAATTTATTTTTTTTTGGTAAATGAAAGATTGCTAATCAGTAAATAGTAAGAATAAGGTTTAACAATGAACTCCGAGCAGTAGTTATTTGTTAAGATTGTTTGAAGGCATTTATCTTGTAGGACTAAAGATAACTAGAGGCTTAATATTGTGGTACTAAGCTTTTGGGTTGATTTATTGGAATATGTTTTAGGCCACTAATTCACCCCNCCCCCCCCCCCCCCCCCCTCTCAGTTATTCTAACAATTGGTATCATAGCTTGTGTGCTTAGAAAGGGAGTTTAACAGCTCAAGCAAAAGATCACAAGATGAACAAACAAGATGTGCCCAAGTTGAATAAAGACAACTTTGCATCATGGGAAAGTAGAATAAGACTCCACCTATCAGGTATTGGTAATGATGTTACTCAACACCTAGATACTAAATATGTGTTTCCTACAAGACCTCACACACTTGAGAAATTGAGAGAAAATCATGGGCATAATTGCATGATGATAGAACTTGTTTCCTCACTCTCCGATGATGAGTTTAAAGATGTCAAAACCTGCACCTCTGCAAAGAAAATGCAGGATAAATTGAAGATGGTACATGGAGGAGATGCTAATGTACTAAGAGCTGAGGAAGAAATCGTAAGAGGGAGGTTTGATGACCTAGGGATGAAAGAAGGAGAAAATATCACTCAGTATAGTTGCAGAATCAAAGAGGTAGTCAATGTTATCTGAGGAGTTGGAGGTGTACTTGAAGAAGAGACAGTGGTAAGTAAAATCCTAAGAACCTTACTACCTGTATATGCTATTAGAGTATCTGCTATACAAGAAATGAGAGCAGTTGCAAATATTAATGTTACCCTAGATAGTCTGATTGGTAGACTGAATTGATTTGAGATAAATAACTTTGATAATAGTGTCTTACCATCTATAGAATTTGCATTCAAATCTTCTTTGAGAATAAGTAATTCAAGTCATAAAAATACTTTGAAGAATGTTAGTGAAAGTGATAGTGATGACCAAGGACTTGATGAGATTGAAGCACTTATGGAAAGAAGATTGAAGAGAGGAAAAGGTAGATACAAAGGTAAATTACCACTTGTATGTTTTAATTGTAAAGAGGTTGGACACTTTGCTACAAGATGTCCTAAGAGAAGAAAAGATGATAGAAGTAATGATAGAACATATGAAAAGAAGTTTGACCCAGGTGATAATAGAGATTACCGAAGAAACTGACAATCTGCAAGAAGAGATACCCAAGACTACAAGGGAAAAGGAAAGAAATCTTGTTACCTAGATGAGAACAGAGATGATGATACTGACATCAAATATGAGGAGGACATTGAGATGGTATTTGTATCCATGAAGGATGATTCAGACCAAGAAGAACAAAGGTATGTACAAACTTCACTCATATCTAAGGTTAGTAAGAATGATGTATGGATCATAGATAGTGGCTGCACTCACCACATGACTGGTGATAAACAAAAGTTTGAAACTTTTGAATACTATAATGGTGGATCAGTAAGAATGGGTAATGAAACACCTTGTCCAGTTGAAGGTAAAGGAACTATAATGTTGAATAACCTGATCAAATATGAAAATTCTTACTGGGTAAAATGACTTAATTATAATCTATTAAGTGTTTCAAAGCTGAATAATATAGGTCACCGAGTAGCATTTGAGAATAAAAAGGCAAAGATCTTTAATGAATCAGGAAAGTTGATTGGAACTGATGAATAGACAAAAGGTAACCTTTTCTATCTTGATGACATTAACACCAATTGTTAATGACTAGAAATGAAGACATATGGTTGTGGCATAAAATATTATGTCATATGAATTTTGACAACATAATAAAGATAAGCAATAAAATAAAAGTAAGAGGCTTATCAAGCATGTCAAAGCCCAAGCATATCATGTGCAAGAATTGTCAAAAAAGGTAAAATGACAAAGTCTATTTTCAAGAGTAAAGCCCATACATCTAATGCTATTCTATAATTAGTCCATATTGATTTATGTGGACCCATGAGGATAAATAGTTACTATGGTGATAGGTATTTCATTCTCTTTGTAGATGACTATTCTAGAATGATGACAGTTATAATCTTAAAAGATAAATCAGAAGCATTCAAGATGTTTAAATGGTATAAGGCTATGGTAGAAAAACAAAGTGTTAAGGAATTGAAATGCTTAAGATCAAATAGAGGAGGGGAATTTAATTTAGATGAATTCACTAATTTCTGTAATGAGCATGGAATTAAAAGATAGGTTTCTGCACCAAGAACACCACATCAAAATGGAATTGTTGAAAGGAGAAACCGATCAATTGTTGATTCTGCAAGAACACTGATGATAGAGAAAATTATCACTCAAACTTTCTAGAGGGAAGTTGTCAGTGTTGTTGTCTACACATTGAACAAAGTATAATTGAAGAAGAACACAAAGAAGACACCCTATGAGCTATGGTATGGTTACACACCCAATGTAAGTTACTTCAAAATCTTTGGTAGTCAATGTTATATTTTGAAAGATGATAGAAATGGAAAGATTGAATCCAAAAGTGATGAAGGTATCTTTCTAGGGTATTCCACCAAAAATAAGGCTTATAAATGTCTTAACAAGTCCTCTAACAAGATCATTGAAAGTGCAAATGTAAGAATAGATGAATTTGTATAGAAGAATGATAAGGAAATCAAAAGAACCAGAAGAATACAACAGGTTTGTTTACATTGAAGAACCTGACACCCTACCTGAGCAATAATATATCGCTCCCAAGCAACAAAACATTGCACCCGAGCATCAACTGCAATTACCAAAAATCAAGAAAATCCTCAAAATGATATTCTGAGCGATGGAGATTAGAATGAAGGTCAAGATGGTGATCAGAATCATGGACAAAGAGCTAAACCAAAACTTTCCAAGTATGTCAGAAGACATCATCCATAGAATCAGATCATAGGAGACAAGAAGGCTGGAATGAGAACAAGAAGTAAGTCACTAAACACTAGATGTTTACTTTGTTATTTTGAGCCTAAATCTGTTAATACTACACTTGAGAATAAAGAATGGATCAGTGCTATGAATAAAGAGATAGAATAGATTGAGAAGAATAGTACATGGACACTAGTACCGAGACTTTATGATAAGAATGCCATCGGTACCAAATGGATATTCAGAAACAAGCTGAATGAGAATGGAGAAGTCACAAGAAATAAAGCAAGATTAGTATGCAAGGGGTATGCACAAGAAGAAGGTATTGATTATGGTGAAACCTTTGCACCCGTTGCTAGACTAGAAGGAGTAAGAATCTTAATTGCTTATGTTGCATACAAAGGATTCAAGGTATACCAGATGGATATCAAATCACGTTCCTAAATGGAATACTGGAAGAAGAGGTATACATTGAGCAACCAGAAGGGTTTGTTGTGTTAGTAATAACTGAGAGGGGGGTGAATCAGTTGCCTCAAAAATTTATCCTTTAATATTTAACCACCAATCAATACACCTCAGATTATTAAGTCCCTACAAGATGCATGCCATGAAATACTTATAATATTTGACTGTTTTTCGGTTTACCTTGTCTATCCTTATTCTCCTTGATAATCGATAAATAGTAAAACTATTTACCAATACTCTGTAAATATGCAGAGTATACTAATCAATCCAAAAATTTATATGTGAAATGTAAAACAATAAATTAATAAACCATACATACATAACACATAGATTTTAATGTGGAAACCCTATTAAGGGAAAAAACACTGGGACCGGTACCCCAAATTTTCACTCTTCTGAAGTGAGTGTTGTTAGGAGCCAACCCTATTAAAGGTTACAAACACACTGTTAAGTGCGACCTTGTTAGAGGATTTTATACATAGAGGTTGTCACTAAGTATCTGACATCTATTTTGCTACCATCCTTGAATTAGCCTCCTTCTTAGACTGTCAATAGGATTTAGGCAAATCTTGCTACCATCCTCGAATCAACCTTCTTCTTAGGTTGTTAATAGGCTTTATGCAATTTCAATGCTACTTTCATGAATCAACCTTTTTGGCAATCTATTAGGATATACCTCAATTATAGAAGACGGTTAAGTCCTGCTCTGTTAAGAGACTTGATGCTTCAATGGTTAAACTGAAACATTGTGACCTATTTCTAATGCAACTTGAATTGTAGATTTTCAGCTCTATTTAAGTACAATACCTCTTTGATCAATGTATCAATCTAATTCTTTGTGATCCACACTTTTTTCTCTATGATGTTGTGCTTCACTATTCGTTGGTGTCTGTAGAATTCTTTAGCTCTCCTTCAGCTTGATTGATCAAGACTGTGAAGTTATCCTTCATCAGTTTCTCTTCAACATCCTCTTTCTATTCACTCCCCTTCCATGTATGTGATTTCTTATGATTATGGAAATTAATTATCCTTGTCTCTTATATAGACATGATGTTCCTTAATTCTTGATTCTTTATTCTTGATTCTTGGCGTGAAAAACAATCAAGCCAATCTGATTTACAGCTTTAACTCCTGATTTATCTCATAGTTATCTTCTTGCCAATTGTACAAATCTTCTTTAAATCAATTACTTAACTATGGGTGAATAAAATAAATAAAACAACCAGGTAAGTCTATCCTTAAGCTCTGCTAGCTAGATATTTTGTCATTTTCTAAACTCTCTATTCTGTCGGTCAACTCTGCAGTTAGTCATCGGTGACAACTGCCAGTTCCATCAGTGTAACTCCAATTGGCTTTGGGATCTCCATCCGTCAGGCATCATTGGATTTTACTCATCGGGTATCACTATGATTTTCCTTTGTCGGGAAACACTGTCTTCTACTCGTCGAGCATCACTGTGACTTTTGTTCTTTGCCTTTATCGATGGTGTGCACTCCATCGGTGTTGTCTGTCACTTAGTAAATACTTGACTTTATGCATTGCTGAAAGCATAATCTCTGTTCCATTGATTCTCTGAAGTCTTTGGCATTATGTACATGACCGTATAGATGATATCAAGTTGACATCAATGACAATACAAACCATTAACTGATTTAATGTCTTGCATCATCTTCAACTTAACATTATCAAACATTCAATCAGTTACATGTCATCAATCTCTCCCTTTGGCATTGATGGCAACATACTATATTATCATACTATACTATTTCTAATACAATATGAAATATAATAGTTGAGATTCATCAAATTACGAAACAGTTTGTTTTGATAACTAATAAAAATGTCTGACCGCTGGTAAGCTCTGTGTTAGCTTAGATTTGACTCTTGCAACTTTCTATGTATCTTCTTCTGATGTGTTGTGTTCTCTTCTTGTGTCAATTTCCCTCTTTTGACTTTTCTTCTTCTTTGATGTCTCTGTCTTTTGTCAGCAACTCTCCCTTTGTATATGATTCCTTTATACAAATTCTCTCCCTATGGATATGATCTATCCCTGTTTGGAGTAATCTGATAATGAATAGTTTCTAATGATAATATGGATACATTCTCTCCCTTTGACAATAATGCCAAACAAATATTTTACAAATATCTGACATTCATGTCAAATAATTACTTTCTTCTATCCATAATATATTCCTTGAATTTCCCTTATCCATCAGCAATACAACAATATGCTTTGGTGCTCAGTTCTGATATATACCTTTCTGTATATAGATGTAGCTTTGAAGTTCATCTTTTTGCTTGCATCAACA
>MU225542.1:1800916-1841268 GCA_018584345.1 Thuja plicata
TACCATCCTTGAATCAACCTCCTTCTTAGACTGTCAATAGGCTTTAGGAAAATCTTGCTACCATCCTTGAATCAACCTTCTTCTTAGGCTATCAATAGGCTTTATGCAATTTCAATGCTACTTTCATAAATCAACCTTTTGGCAATCTGTTAGGATATACCTCAATTATAGAAGACGGTTAATTCTTGCTCTGTTAAGAGACTTGATGCTTCAATGGTTAAACTAAAAAATTATGACCTATTTCTAATACAACTTGAATTGTAGATTTTTAGATTTATTTAAGTACAATACCTCTCTGATCAATTTATCAATTCAATTCTTTGTGCTCCACACTTTCTGCTTTGTGATGTTGTGCTTCACTGTTCGTCGGTGTCTGCAGAATTCTTTAGCTCTCCTTAAGCTTGATTGATCAGGACTGTATGAAGTTATCCTTCATCGGTTTCTCTTCAGCATCCTCTTTCTATTCACTCCCCTTCCATGTATGTGATTGATTGTGATTGCAGAAATGAATTATGCTTGTCTCTTATATAGACATGATGTTCCTTAATTCTTGATTCTTGATTCTTGATTCTTGGCATGAAAAACAATCCAGCCAATCTGATTTATAGCTTTAACTCCTGATTTATCTCGTAGTTATCTTCTTGCCAACTGTACAAATCTTCTTTAAATCAATTACTTAACTCTGGGTGAATAAAACAAATAAAACAACCAGTTAAGTCTATCCTTAAGCTCTGCCAGCTAGATATTTTGTCATTTTCTAAACTCTCTATTTTTTCGGTCAACTATGTAGTTAGTCGTCGGTGACAACTACCAATTTCATCGGTGTAACTCTAGTTAGCTTCAAGATCTCCATCCGTCAGGCATCATTGGATTTTACTTGTCGGGTATCACTATGATTTTTTTTCATCCGGCAACACTATCTTCTTCTCATCGGACATCACTGTGACTTTTGTTCTTTTCCTTTATCGATGGTGTGCACTCTGTCGGTGTTGTCTGTCACTTAGTGAATACTTGAATTTTATGCATTGTTGAAAGCATAATATATATTCCATTGATTCTCTAAAGTCTTTGGCATTATGTACATGACTGTACAGATAATATCAAGTTGACATCAATGACAATACAAACCATTAACTGATTTAATGTCTTGCATCATCTTCAACTTAACATTATCAAACATTCAATCAGTTACATGTCATCATGTTGATCCAGACAAGAGAAACATGGTATGTAGACTACATAAATCCTTGTATGGATTGAAACAAGCACCTAGAGCCTAGTATGAAAGACTTCACTCCTATCTCATAAGCATTGAATTTGTAAGAACAAGTGAAAATAGCAATTTGTATTTAAAAGAAGATGTTGATGGTAATATTCTGATTGCTGAAATATTTGTTGATGATATCATTTTGGGGGGAATGAAATGTTATGTAAATCCTTTGCTAATGAAATGAGAAAAGAATTTGAAATGTCAATGTTTGGGGAGATCAAATTCTTTCTTAGTCTACATATTCTTCAACAAGATGCAGGCATAAATATCACTCAGTCCAAATACATCAAGGAAGTGTTGAAGATATTCAATATGGAAGATACCAAACCAGTTGGAACACCTATGGAAACCGGATGTAAGCTGACAAAGGAAGACAAATTAAATGAGGTAAATCAAACCTTGTATAGATCAATGATTGGAAAACTAATGTATGGTGTTTATACCAGACCAGATATAGCACATGTCATTGGAATAGTTTCAAGATTCTCTGCTAATCTCAAATAATCACATATGACTGTTGTCAAGAGAATTCTGAGATATCTAAAGAACACCAAGGAGTATGGCTTATGGTATAAAAAAGAAGGAAAATTTGAGCTTCAAGTCTATATATACAGATGTTGATTGGGCTGGAAACATGGATGGCTGAAAGAGAACAACTAAAGTATCATTCTTCATGGGTGACAGACTTGTCACATGGTTCAGAAAGAAGCAAGGATGCATCTCATAGTCTATTGCAGAAGCAAAACATGTGGTTGTTGCTGCAAATTTCTCCAATATTGCATGGATCAAACAATTGCTAGAAGGTATGAATATGAAGATTCTTGAACCAGTGATTATCTATTGTGATAATACCATTGCAATAAACATATCAAAGAATCCAGTCGTGCATGCTAAGACTAAGCATATTTCTATCAAGTATCATTACTTAAGAGAACAAGTGCAAGAAAAAGAAGTGATACTCGAATATGTTCAATCCAAGGAACAATTAGCTGACATCTTTACCAAGCCATTACCGAAAGATATATTTGAGTACCTGAGACAGAGACTAGGGGTCCAACCCTTGTCTATCGGTCAATAAGATGACTAGGAGATTGCATTAGTCTATACACATACTCATAAGATCATTCATGTTGATGCAAGCACAAAGATGGACTGCAAAGATACATATGTACACAACAAGGTACATATCTAGACCGAACACCAAAGTCACTATATTGCTGATGGATAGGGAAATTCAAGGAGTATATTATAAAAAGGTGAAAGGATATAACTTTGGCATAATCAAAGTCTAGTTTGGCATTGTTGTCAAAGGGAGAGATTATCTCATTATCAGGGAGAGAGATTCAAAGGGAGAGATTATATCATTATCCAAAGGGAGAGAATATCCAAAATATCCAAAGGGAGAGATTACATATGAAATATCTATCAAAGGGAGAAAAGTAGAAAAAGGGAGAGAATACATACTAAGGGAGAGATTGTTGTCATAGGAAAAAGAGATGATCAAGGAGAGGAATAGTAAAGGAAGAGAACATATCAGAAACAAAATTAGAAGCTAATACATCTATCCAGTGAAGGGGTTGAAGATTGAATAAGACACTCTGCAAGAAACATATCTAAGCTATATAAGCTTACCGAGAGCCAGACATATGTATTGGTTATAGGACTAAAAGAGTTAGGAGAGATTGATGAAATACACTTGATATATTTCATATTGTATTAGTAATGATAGAGTGAGATAATGTAGTGTGTTGCCATCAATGCCAAAGGGAGAGATTGATGATATATAACTGATTGAATGTTTGAAGATGTTAAGTTGATCACTGAAATGTAGAAAGATAATGCAAGATATTAAATTAGCTAATGGATTATATTGTCATTGATGTCAACTTGATATAATCTAATTGGTTATATACAAAGTGTCAAAGACTTCAGAGAATCGAAGAGATAAAGATTATGCTTTCAGTAATGCATAAAAGATCAGCATTCACTAAGTGACTACAAACACCAACGGGAAATGCACACTGACGGACAGATAAACCTGAAAGTAAAAGTCACAGTGATGCCCGAGAAAGAAAATTGACAAGCATTATTGACAAGCAAAATCACAAGCATAACCGATGAGAAGAACTTTACAGTGATGCCCGACGGACAGACAACCCCGACGGAGATGCTCGAGAAGAACTGAAGTGTTGACCAAAGCTATCAAAGAGTTAAAACACCGAAAGGAACTAAAGTTTAGAAATGACAAAATACTTAGCTGGCAAGAGCTAAAGATAAAGTTAACTAGTCATTAACATTGTTTTCTTCAACAAGTTAAAGCCAGAGATAAGTAAAAGATTCAAAGCTATTTTATCTAGTTGTCAAGGAGAAATCTACGGGATAAAACTTAAGTACAGTTTTAAAGCAAGATTGGCTAAGATTGCGGATCACACCAAGAAAAAGAAAATCAAGAAGTGATAAATGGTGATATCATATCTATAAAGATAAAATCTAATTCATTATGAATTAGGGGAGTGAATAGAGAAGAAGGATGCTGGAGAGAAACTGATAAAGAACAACTTCATACAATCCTGATCAATCAAGCTAAGGAAAGAGCTAAAGATTTTTGTAGACACCAAGAAATAGAGAAGCATAGCATCACCAAGAATAAATAAGTGGAGCAAAGGCATAGAAAAGATACATTGATCAGAAAGGTATAATGAGCTTACAATAGATCTGAAAATCTGCAAGTCTAACTTGTATGTGTGAACAGATCATTTACTATTTTATTTTAACCATTGATACAGAAAGTCTCTTAACCGATCAGGACTTAACAATCCTTTCTATATTGAGATACATCCCAAGGAGTGTCAAAATGTTTTATCATGAAGATAGCATGAGATGCCAGAAAATATTTGACAATCAACACTGGTTTTGGTCGTAGAAGGTAGCATAGAGATGCCTGATATCAAGTGATAAACTATTCTATTTAAATCCTCTAACAAGGTCACACCTAACAGTGTGTTTGTAACCTTTTACAGGGTTGGATCTTCACTGAGCTCACTTCAGAAGAGTGAAAATTTTGGGTTACCAATCCCAAGTGGTTTTTCCCTTAATAGGGTTTCCATGTTAAAAATCCATGTGTCAATGTGTTTATGAGTCATTACTTTAGTGTTTTGCATTACACATAACTAATTCTAGATTGATTGGTATACACTAAGTAATTTACTATTTTTTGGTAAATGAAATACTATTAATCGGTAAACAGTAAGAATAAGGTTTAACGGTGAACTCTGAGCAGTAGTTATTTGTTAAGATTGTTTGAAGACGTTTATCTTGTAGGACTGAAGATAACTAGAGGCTTAATATTGTGGTACTAAGTTTTTGGGTTGATTTATTGGAATATTTTTCAGGCCACTGATTCACCCCCCCCCCCCCCCCCCCCCCCCCCCCCCTCTCAGTATTTCTAACACTTTCTACCGAATGTAGTTTCTATCAAAAGTCTCTGATTAGAGGCCATTTGCAGAGGTTGACACAAGTCTGAAGTGTTCATGGCTTTGGGGCTCAAATGCAGGGCTCAAATGGAAGAAAAAGAAGACATCCTTTTGCATCACATAATTAATCTGAACAAGATTTCTAACGAATATAGATTTGACAATTTTTGAATTAATTAGGCATATGTTTTTTGACGTGCATCGAATGTAGGTTTTTTATCAAATATAAACCTCCAAGTTTGACGTTCAATGAAAAATAGTAGAAAAGATTTTTTTTTAAATGAAAAATAATAGTGCCCTCTGTCTTTGAGTCTACTTTCTATCAAAAAAAATTGAATTTCGATAAATACACAACAAGTTATAAGTTATGTAGTCAAGGTATGTCAAAATTATGGTTTACTCAACTTCAAAAATTCATAAAATGTGAAATAATCATGATAATGTCGTAAAACCAATTGCATACCCTCTATATGGATGTTACAAAACTAAACTCGAAATAATCACATTGATATCTATTTTAGAAAAAAAGTTATGCTCTATGAAGTCAATGTAACTCTTTGAAAATGACGTTTTTAGCAACATAGCAATTTTCGTGGGAGAAAAAAAACCATTCAAATCAATTAAAAATAAATAAAAAATATATTTAGAATCTAGATAGAAAATCCTAAAAGACTCTAGTTTACTTCATCTTCTAATTTGAAACAGTTAAATGGCAATATACATCCGAATCTGAAAGTTTTTTTCAAAATGTAGAGTTTAGTATCCGTTCAGGAAAAAAAGTGTAACCCACTATTGTGGGTTCACCCCATGAGGCCATTCACTCGGTTAGAACTGCTAAAATAGATAAGATGATGATTAAATTAGATATCAGAAAATTTTATGATAATGTTAATAAAGGCTTCTTAATGAAGGTGCTTGAGAAATTTGGTTTTTGTGATGGTTGGATCAAGTGGGTTGGAAGTTGTATAAATACCCCTCAAATCTCAGTATTGGTGAATGGAATTCCTCAGTGCTTTTTTGAAACTATTAGAGAGATTCAAAAAGGGGACCCAATTTCTCCTTTCTTGATTATCATTTTGGCTAAAGTTCCTGGAAGGCTCATTTATAGTAAAAGGATGACCGGTATATGGAAAGGCATTAAGGTGGCTAAAGGCCTTGATCCTTTATCCCACCTATAGTTTGTTGATGACACCTATCTGATGGGGGAGGCCTCATCTCGGGAAGCAAGGTTGATTAAGACTATAATTGATAATTATAGTGCAAATTCAGGTTTGAATATCAACTGGAATAATTTGAGGGTGTTTTTCTAATACTGGTGCAGAGAAGCAAAGACATATCTATTGGATTTTAGGAATGAGGATAGGGAGGTTGTCTGGTAAGTATCTAGGCATTCCATTGTTCAATGGATCTTGTAGGTCAAATTTATGGAAGGATCTTATGAATAGTTGCATCAAGCGTCTTGAGGGTTGGAAGAGAAAATGGTTATCCTCGACGGGGAGGATTTTAATGCTTCATTCTATGATCTCTATCATTCCTATATTTTCTATGAGTTTCCTTAGACTCCCCAAGAAGGTTATTATCTTTCTAGAGAAAAGGATGAGAATTTTTTTTCGGAATGGTGCTAATAGTGATGACAAAATTCCTCTAATCACATGGGAACATATATGCAAGGCTAAAGCTTGTGGTGGGGCTGGGATTAAAATTAGCATTTAATGAATTTGGCATTACGTGAAAAATTCGTGTGGAGCATCTATTCTAATCCAAATATGTTGTGGGCTAAGATTCTCAAAGCTAAATACTTGGATTCTAATGAGCCTAATAGAATTCTTACTATTAGGAATCCTCCTAAGGGCTCTACAATGTGGAATTTTATCTTAGATTTTTGAAAGGTTATAACTGACCATTTGACTTGGCAGGTTGGTAATGGGAGAATGGTTTCCTTCTGGAAAGACTCTTGCACTGTAATGTTGATTATCTAGATGAGATGAACTTATTTTATAAAAGATGGTATGAAAGGGTCTCAAATTATTTGGAGCTAAAGTCAACTCTTATTGGCCAGAAATGGTTTTGGAAGGATGTGGATCAGTTAGGACTCACCAATCAACATGAGATGTTGATTAAGTCCATCTTTCAAAACATGGAATTTGTCATGACTAATAAGGTTGATAATTTAATCTAGTGTGTAGCAAAGAGTGGGCAATATTCGGTGAAACTAGGGTATAGGATGGTGGATAACTCTAATGTGCTCTGAGGATGACCAACTAAGTTATGTTGGGGTGAAGAATGTATTCATAAAGTAGGGTCCATTGCATGGTTGGATATTCAATGCAGAATTTTGACTGGGGAACGTAGAAAAAAATATGGCTTTATTGGGCCCACTAAATGTGTTCTATGTGATAAATCTACTGAGGATGTATTAGTGAATAGATTTGTATTTTACAAATACAATCTTAAAATGACTCCCAAATGCCCAGACTGAGAAGACAAATATCTGTGACTAACAGTTGGATCACTTTGCAATTGAAATACATAAGCATCTTTGAATTATCTTGGGTATAGCTCCCCGTGTGAGATCTTCAATGAATCTGCTAAACTAAAAACATGAATGCTTTTAACTGGAAAGTACGAAAGGCATACAAACAGCTACCTGTAAACACAGAATAGATGCAAAAGAAATGAACAACTGAAAACAAATAATAAATGGCACATAGACCATTTATCTAACATTTACATTACAAGGAAAATAAAGGGAGGAAGACATATCGATCTTTCCAAGTACATGAATAACCAAGGCTCAAAGACCAAGTAATAAACACATACACAGTCAAATGAAATAGAGCTACATTTAGAGAAAACTGAATCAATTCATAGATTAATTGCAATCAGAAGACAAGAATCCAGATTCAAAGATCTAGTATACAAATATCTTCCTTCTTTGAACATAAAAATATAACATAGATCTTATTGCCTCTACACACACGAATTATAAATTGAAAACCAAATATATCTTTTCCCCCTGCATTACAAAAAGAAACAAAAAAAAAATCCCCTTTCCTGCAGCACACCATCTCCAAAGAAAGAAGCAGAATCCTTGTCTTATCTTTCTTTTGCATATTTAACTCTCCTCCTTCTGACGGTTTCTTTTTAGTTTTAATAATTGATACTTGGAAGTTATTTTTATTTATCATCTTATTGGACTTAATGTTCTACAAACATTGGAATTATCAGTAACCCAAGACTAGTATTCCATATCAAAATATGTACGCATAAGCTCTTGGACAAGTGGCACTTGTTGGTGATGAATTTTTGTCATCACTTTGTGGCTGCCATGGACAATTTGGATAGTACTGCACACAGTCGTTTGTATCTTACAAACCAGGACATATTTTAAAGATCTTTCTAGTGAGAATTTAGGTAACTAGGTTTTAACAAACATATTTCAATTTCAGAAAGATCTAATGGTGGAGTTGGAATTTATGCCCCCCCCNTTCTCCCCCCCCCCCCCCCCCCCCCACAATATGACTATTTTCTATTTATTGAAAATTTGTGATTGCGAAATCCTTTAAATCTTTTCCTTTGCAAAGCCATTTCATAACCTTCTCCATATTCTTCTAGCAATTCAATCCATCCATCAGCCGATTCAAGTTCATTAATAACTAAAATAGATGATCATACTTCACACTTTGGGTCTCTATACTATGGGGAATGCACAAATATTATACTATACTATCCTTTGACACAAGATGATTCAAAACATATTCAAATTAGGGGAGCTTCATTTCACAATGATAATGAAATTTAATTTGAAGATTAAAATGAACTTGATACATATAGCCCCCAGTTTAGTTCTGTATTTGACAAGAAATATCGGCATTTGTTCATTGGCACCACTGGTATAGTACTTATTTTGAAATCATAGCCACCAGAGCTATATCCACATGAGTCATGTTGCATGTTCACGAGACCATGAGAAACTGCAGGTGGAGTTTGTTGCTTTCATCATTTTTATAATCTACATCTTCAATTGGGATGTGTATTGTGAACCAATTCAAATGGGACACTCTAGCCTCTGAACCAATTTGGACGATACTATATGTTGTTTTGAATCTGAATCTACACTTTGAACCTATTTCTTTAGGTCGTTGAACCTTTGAATATAAAAAATTGAACTTGTTTGAACCTGTGAACCCGATTGTACCACTTGAATCGGTTTGAACCTATTTGAACCTTCGTGAACCAGTTTGAACCACTTGAACCCATTTGAACCGGTTTGAACCATTTGAACCAGTTTAAACCATGTTCAAAGGGGTTCAAAGGTTTATGCTTCCACTTATTAATATTCACATCTGGATTTGGAGGGAAGATGTTTGTCAAAGTGAAACATGTTTGTGGAGACAATCTGATTTCAAAATTTAAATCGGGGACCATTAGTGAGCCAACAGGATATCAATCACTTATTGGCGCAATGTGAATTTACAAGTGCATGTTGGGATATGCTGAAATTTAAGTTAGGATGGTTAGGACCTTTACAAAATAGTATCAAGGAGTTCTTTATGGGATGACCTTTGGCATAGAGGAAATTAGTGCTATCTAAGGTTTGGAAAAGTAGTCCTTCAATTGTTGTTTGGGAGTTGTGGAAGGAGCGCAATTGAAGAATGTTCCATGATACGACTGACCATTAGATAGGATTAAAACTAGAATCAACTATTCAATTAAAGAGGTTATGGGGTCAGACATTTCTTCCCTTAACTCCTTTGTTCCCTACACTGCAGAGGATAAACACATCCAATATGAATGGCCCAGTATCAAGATTCAGTTTAGGAACACGAGGAGGATGGTTGGTGATGGTCATATAAAAGTTATAGAGGTAAAGTAGGAGAAACCTAAGGTGGGATGGATAAAGCTGAATTTTGATTGGGTGGCTAAGGGGAATCTTGGGCCTTCGGGGGCTAGTGTAATAGTGAGATATTGGCTTGGAAACACACTGACTTATGCTACTTAGAATCTGATGGAAGGCACAAATAATATGGCTGAAGCCAAGGAAGCTCTCCTGGCTCTTAGTGTTGGAAAAAAACTAACTTTAACCAAGGTGAATTTGGAAGGGGACACAAATAATCATTCAATCTATTCATAAGGGAGTGTCTCAGACTTGGAACCTCCAAGGTTTAATTCTATCTATTAAGGAATTACTCTTTTTTTTTTTTTAAGATTATAAAATTAGTCATGTGAAAAGAGCAGACAATGTGGAAGCAGATATTCTTTCTAAGTGGGGTCTCTCTTTCAACAATTTAAATGAAATAAGGTTTGAAGACTTAAGGTTTTATAAGATGGAGTGATAAATTAATTATTGATCATCAATGATGCCTTAGGTTGATGGTTTTGCACTTCCTATCCTTTTTTAGTTTTATGGTCATCTTTATTTGTTCTTCTTATTATTGGTTCTTGTGGGTGTGTGTCGAAGTCGTGTGTTTTTCAGGGATGTCATGTGTAAGGAATGATGGTGGTCTTCCCTCCTTTGTACTTTTCTTTTATGATCAGATTAAGGCTCAATGGAAATTTATTGTTTCCATCATTACGAGGAGAGGCAAGAAGGAAATGAGATGCATAAAGGCAAGTGGTTTTCTAAAACAACTCAAAGATTAAAACAAAGTGCTTGCTTCTTCCTTCAAATTTCTTGGAAGGTTTGGAAATATGGAGTGATGGAGGTGACATTCTCTATGGACACTTCCAAATAACAAAAGGTGTTCAGGGGCCCGATGAGGATTGAAAGGCTTAGGGGTCAGATAAAAATTAAGGAGGAATCAGTGGTTGCAGCAGTTTGTGATGTTCTTGGTTCTTTCTTCATGGAACAAAGACTAAAATGGAGGGTTAATTTAGATATTATCTCCATGGTCATTGCTTGGGGGTTGGAAATTTTGAAAAGATGATATGGAGGTAAAAATAATGGTTAAATGTTTGTTTGAAGATGACATGTTGTTGGAATTTGACTCTATCTTGGAGTGGGCTTTCTTGGGTCTTGGCTCTGATATTTCTGAATTCTTTGAGGATGAGGAGGATGCTTGGGTTTTTGGGCTTGTTCCCTTTGTGAGGTGGTGGGGTAAAGTTGATAAGGGTGGTTTCTAGGCTGACAAAGCTAGGGCATGGACAAAACTAGAGAGGGAAGTCACAAATCATGAGAAACACACTATAATTGAGCTGAAGGTTTTCAGGGTGAAAATTCCCCATAAAAAGTGAACCAATCATGCTATGAGGGGATTTTTGGGTCTTAAATAGACAGTCTCTGTCTATTTTTTTGAAATTTTGAATATTTTTGAAGAAGTGAAAAGTTGAATTTTGTGGTTTTTACCTTGTCTACTATTACCTTTATAGTAATATTTTGTAGGTGGTTTTAATGATGAAACATATGTTGTTTCTCATATGTTTGGTAGCTTGGAGACTCTGGTGTTGGATGTGTCAAGATGAGCATAACCCACCACTCTGTATAGGATTGTTTTTTCTCAAAGAGATTGAGATGACAGACACCAGAAATTATGATGGTGTGATTGCTGAAGTGATTGATGGTTTATGTAGGTGTGGCTACTCGAAGTTCGAGAAGATAAAAAGTTTAGTGGTGTCATTGATCAAGAATTTAAGTTTTTATAAATTTTTAATTTTTTAATGGTTGTTGTTTGTATAGGAAATGTATCATGCTAATAATTTTGATGTAAAAGGCTGAGCTATATGTTCCCTTGGTTTAGTTAGATTTACTTCTAGCATATTAGAGTAATCTATGTAGTAGGTTGAGCTACAGGCTCTAGTAGGAAGGATGATAATCTTAGTATATTCCTGATGAATTATGTTGCTTTATGATGTAATATCTTTTGAATATTAATAAAAATATCATTGTTACCAATCAAAAAAATATTTTCTAAAAGTTTTGGCCTTATATAAATGTAATATTCAGACACTTTTTCCAACAATCTCTAACTTGTCAATCACCTTGCAAGAGAAAAGGGATTAAAAAACTCATTGTTCAACTACTAGGGTCCATGAGCCCTATAGAGTCCAAACACCATCTAAACTTCTTTGTTCTCACAACCTTTGTTAACTAGTTTTCCACATTCATCAAATTTTCTACTTTAACTAACTTTACCCTACCATCCGCAACCGTGTTTTTAACAAAATGATACTGAATATCAATGTGTTTGGTTCTAGAATGAAAAGTTGAGTTCTTTGCTAGGAAGATCACACTTTGAATATAACAATAAATTGTCAATTCTCCTTGTTTTATTCTAATATATGAACATTTTCTCTTAATCCAAATGACTTCTTTACAAGAATGAGTAACTTCCATATACTCAACTTTAGCAGTGGACAAAGCAACCACAACCTATTTCTTACTCATCCAATTGAAGGCACCACTAAATAATGTAAACATGTAAACATTGGTGGATCTTATATCAATATCACATGCCCAATTTGAATCCACATAACCATGAATATAAAGAGAAAGTTTATCTTCTATCATATTAGATAACACATAATAATGTGAGATACCCTTCAAATAGCTCAAGACTCTTTTAATTGCATCCTAATGAACTCTATTAGGATTAGAAATATATCTAGAAATAATTCTCACTATTTGGTTAAGATATGGTCTAGTACAGACTACACATACATCAAACTTCCAACTGCACTCTATTAAGGTACTCTATTCATGTCCTTCATCTCTAATGGAGATTTAGGACAACTTGAAATAGACAAATTTGTTACAACTATAAAAAAAACACATAATGATCTAAAATCTTCCATCTTGAACCTTTATAAAGCTAAGTTCACATAATTACTCTAGCCTAGACATGGCTCCTTTCTCACTCTATCTCTCCTAATTTCCATCTCAATAATTGTTTTATCTACACCAAGATCTTTCATTTCAAATTTAGCAGCAAACTAAGACTTAAGTTCTACAATAATAAATTTCCCTTTACCAATGAACATCATACCAAACATATAATGCAAGGTTATAAGAAATGAGCACCATTAGATTTATAATAAACATAGTGATCTAATTTACAACACTCAAATCCCAAACTCAACACATATGTATCAATTTTTGATACTACATCCTAGGACTTTGTTTGAGGCCATACAAAAATTTCTTCAATTTGTAAACCAAATTACATTTACCTTTTACCATGTAGTGCTCTGGTTGTGCCATGTAAATATCCTCCTCCAAATCACCATAAATGAAATTATTTTAACATCCATTTTCTCAACCTCTAAATCATAAGCAACATCAATGGAAAAAAAATCAAATGGATATCATTTTTTCAACAAGATAGATTATATCACTATAATCAACACCCTCAACTTGAGAGTAGCCTTTTGCAACCGAACTTTCTTTGTACTTCTCAGTGCTTACATCTAAACCAATCTTTTTCTTGAACACCTATTTGCCACTAACATATTTGCATCCTTCAATCAATGGTACAAGATCTCATGTATCAATCTTTTTCAAAGCTATCATTTTTTCATCCATGGAAATCTTTTAGGATTCTACATCATTCATATCCAACACCTCTTCTATAGATATGGGTTCATCTACACTAGTATTCAAAGAAAAAAAAATATCTCCAATCATTAGAAGAATATATTTTATGTGGTTGTCTCTTCCTTGTATACCTTTGAACAAGCCGAGTTGGAGGTTCATCCTCCTCTTCTAAAAAATCAAAGCTATATGAGCTCTCCTCTACTTCTTGTCTATATAGGGGCCTTGATTCAACTTTCTCAAGCATACAAGGTAGTTGAATCACATCTTACCTTTTATTTTTTTTAGAATTCAATGTAATAATAAAAGGCTTAGTTTCTCTAAAAATAACATTTATATTATGTATTACCTTCCACACAACATGGTCCCAAAGCTTGTATCCTTTAACATCAGGACTATAGCCAATGAATATACATTTAAAAGCCTTGTTATCATACTTTTTTTAGTACTCCTTTGGAACATATGCATATACCTCACAGTAAAAAATTCTAAGATGTATCAGTGAAGGCTTATAGCACAACCATGCTTCCATAGGAATTTTATCAACAAGAGTTGATGTAGGAGACATATTAATCAGGTAGAAAGTAGTGACAACAACTTAATCCCAAAACTTTTGTTCAAGGCCATCATAAATCAACATTCTCCTAACCTTCTCCATTAATGTATTACTCATCATCATTTCTACAACTCCATTTTTCTTTAGACAATACAGAGTCATCTTTTTCCTATGAATGTCACAATCATTACAACATATATCAAAATCATGAGAGCAAAATTCATTTTCATTATCTGCCCTAGAACATTTATTTTCCTTCAAGCCTGTAATTCAACCATTGCTTTATATTCTTTAAATTTACTAAAAATATCATATCTACTCTTTATAAAATATATACATGTCCTTCTACTATAATCGTCAATAAATGAAACATAATATGTGTATTTTTTAATGCAAGGAACACCTACAAGACCAAACACATCATAATTAATAAGATCCAATACAACACAATATTTATGGGAACTTGATAAAAATTAAACATGGTTTTGTTTTCATTGTAACATAAGAAATGGTGAACCAACTAGGGAAATGTGATAGGAATATGGCTGACCAAATCAAATAGATATGAGGGAAATATCCTATGTTACATTAGGAAAACCAAAAAAAGGCTTCACCCTCAAACCCAAACCAGATTAGCAAAGTCCTAAATGATGAAGGGATGTTAATGCTAGATATAGCTTTGAAGATGGAGTATGGGGATTGAGTTCCTTTTATGTCAAGATGCTTATGATATGCAAAATGATATGAAAGACTATGAAAGGAATGCAAACTATGATAAATGAAATGATAAATAACTGGATATTATACTAGATCTAATGTATACAAGTAAATACAAGATGAAAAGAAGAAGAATGAACTCACCTCAAAAGCTAAGAGATGAAGAAAAAACTTCAAATCTAGAAATGACTGTCCAAGACTTGTTAGAATCAAGAACTGTTCTGGGTCTAGAATCCTAATGCATGTATCTTTCACCTGTGAAATGTGTAGATCCTCAAGAAAATGTCAACTCAAGTTGACCTAGTCCCAGAAATTCAACCTTGTCCTAGAGACTCAAAAACTAGTGAAATCTATAACAGACATGTCATTGGTTTTGTATCTCTGAAATTCCAAATCTGAAACTTTGAAAACCTATTCCTACACACAAGGACGAGGGGAAAAGGTTTTGGAAAGGGGATCACCTTGGTCAAGCCCCTGTATAGGAATCAACCTTGAAATAAAATAGAAAAGTAATGTAAACAAGATAAATGTCAAATTTACCTTGCATGAAAAACCTGTTAAGGTTAATACAACTGGGGGGTGAATCAGTTATATGCCAAATATTTCAACTTTAAACTTTAAACCAATTACTTAATGAAAATATGAACACTTTAAGAACAACGTCACAAAACAAGTATTTTTTCTTCGAGAAAACCCTTTTAAGGGAAAAAAAACCTGGTGGGAATTAGCACCCACAAATATTGCACTAGAAATATTGTATCAAGTACAAGTCCCTATTAGAGGACATACCATATTAGGAGTCTTCTCAACCCTATTAGGAGTTGAATGAAATGATGAGCTCATTTCCCAAGCACACTGCCCAAAGTGAATGTTAAATCCACCTTCTAAAGTTTAAACCCACCTTCTAGACTCACTATCCAAAAATGAAGTATATAAGTATACTTATAAAAATGAACTAACTAATAGCAACTTGTTTTGCCTATATAGTTCCAATAAAGTGAAATACAAATACAATTTCTACTCTACATCAGGCAAAACTTGCATCCACGTGCTTGCAACATCCAATACATCCAATAAATCCTTCTTACACATTAAGACATTTCTTTCCTTTATACAAGTCACAATAAACAATTAGGTCAGCCTGTTAAGACTTCCCCAATGCATAAACAATTAAATAGCCCTTGCTAAGATACACAGGGTACCTTACACAATTAATTATCAAATATAAATTATTAGTTATGTGCCAAGATCCATAAATCATGCTTGTCAATTATTAAGCACGTTACATCTTTGCAATTAGCCCCAAATAGGTGTTTGCTAGTCCACACACCTCAGCTGACATCATCAGGAGTCAGATGACCCAAGAATCACAAATAATGTTCTCTCATGTATCTTATATCATACCTTCAACTCACATATCATAACACATGTTTGCATCCAAGTTATCCCAAAAATGTAAAGACCATCTCTATCACAATCCTTTGTCACTGCTCTATGACCAACATTTACCAAAATAGCTATAACTTAAGAAAATACCAACATAAGATCCTGTGACCTTAGACATAAGGTGTAAACTCATCCCTCTATACAAATATGTGCGTGTATACAATGATATGTCATACAATATCTATACACACATGTCACTCATACATGTACCTGTGATAACCAGTCTTTGTGAGACTTCTACTATATCCAACTAAGACATATGTTGACATCAATGACAAAACATGAATTTCAACACCTAAAAAGAAAAAATTCCAACAATCTCCCCCTTTGGCATTGATGGTGACATATGTTAAAATTCATAAACCCAAAATTAGCCTTCTTAATAAAATCTTCTCAATATCCTCTTCATAGCTCCCCCTAAAATAGTAGGTATTTTTCACTTGTTTCTCTCCCCCTTTGACATCAATGTAAAAGGGTGTTATAGATCTTATCCTTATCTGACCATCCTACCTCTATAAGGTGTAGCTTTTTCAAATCTTCTTGCCTGCAACAATTGGGTGCTTGATCACCCAAATATGGTATGTTGTGTTCCTGCAATCACTGCCCCTAAGGAGTGGATCCAAGCATCAAGTCCAGAGAATAATATAGCTCTAATAACTATTGGACTGATGCATTCCTGCATTATTTAGTTCTCACAATGAGGGGTTCTCACCCCAAGCATACCTCTGAGATATTCAAAGGTATCTTTTGACAAAGGTTTAGTGAATATATCTGTTATTTCTTCCTTTGTACTTATGTACTCCAATCTGACTTCCCCTTGTCACTTAGAAAGTGATACTTGATTGAAATATGCTTAGTCTTTAAATGCGTAACAAGATTCTTTGACATGTTCAGTGTGCTTGTATTATCACAATGTATAACCGTTGGTTCTTCACAGATTATCCCAATGTCCTTTAGCATATGTATCATCCAAACAATTTGTGTGCAAAATATAATAGTAGCTACATATTCTGATTTAGTAGTAGATTGAGCTATACAATCCTACTTCTTACTCAACCATGAAACCAACCTTTTTTGAAGGAAAAATTCTCCTCCACTGGTGCTTTTTCTATCATGAACACTTCCTTCCCAATCATCGTCAGTATAAGAATATAATGTGAAATCATCAGACCTTTCATACCATAAACCATATTATAATGTCCCTTTTAGATATATAAATATCCTTTTAACTACAACAAGATGATTTTCCTTAGGATCTTCTTGGAACCTCGCTTAGCTATATCTGGTCTAGTGTGAGTTAAATACTATAAACCTCTAATCATGGATCTGTATTTAGTCTAAAAAAAACTTTGAGATTCATCAATAGTAGTAAGCTTGCATCCAATAACCATAGGTTTTCCAACAAGTTTACAATCTTTCATTCCAAACTTCTTTAGCAACTCCTTAAGATACTTGGTTTGAGAGATAAAAATACCATGCTTACTTTGAGAAATTTACAAACCAAGGAACAAATTCATTTCAGAAATCATAGACATTTCAAATTTACTCCTCATTTCTTCAGAGAATTTTTTACTCATTTCATCATTGTGTCCAAAGATTATATCATCCATAAAGACTTCAATAGTGAAGATTCCATCTTCACAAGTTCTCAAATATAGATTATTATCTGCACTACCTTTTCTGAAACCAAGATGTAATTAATACATTTATAACCAAGCATACCAAGTCCTAAGAGCTTGTTTCAGACCATGCAACACATTATTCAATCTGCAAACCATGTCTTCATCATCTGTCAAAGAGAAACCATCAGGTTTCTCAATGTAGACCTCTTCCTCAAGATCGCTATTTAGAAATGCAAACTTCACATCCATTTGATATACCTTAAAGTCTTTATGTTCTAAAAAAGAAAGGAACAATCTTACTACCTCTAACCTCGCAATAGGTGCAAATATTTCTTCAAAGTATATACCTTCCTATTGTGAATATCCCTTGTAGACCAGTCTAGCTTTATTTATTACAACTATGTTATCTTCATTCTTTTTTTTTCTGAAAACCCACGTAGTTCCAATTACATTTTTGTCTTTAGGTTTGAGAACCAATTCCCAAGTTTTTTTTAATTTATCTGATCCAATTCTTCCTGCATTTCCTTAATCCAATATTCATCCTTACATGCCTCATCAGTAGTCTTAGGTTCTACTTGATATATCAAACAAAGCTCATTTCTAACTTTAAACCTTGTCATCATGCCCTTATTAACATTGTGAACAATATGATCTTTAGGATTATTTATCTTAACATACCATGGTGTCTTTGGTGCTTCAATAGGCTCATCCAAGCATGTTTGAATCTCAAGATTTTGTACTGTCTCTTGACTTTCAATGATTTTCTCATTCTCTGAAATCTCACTCTGAAACCTCTCATCAATCTTAACATCAGCACTTTTAATTATTTTTCTCAACCTCAGATTGAAACATTTGTAAGCCCTACTTATAGTAGAATAGCCAAGGAAACTTCCTTCATCACTTCTAGCATCAAAATTCCTAATTTCATCATCTCTTTTGATATAACACTTGTTACCAAATACTCTGAAGTATTTTACAGTAGGAGCATAACCAAATCAAAGTTCATAGGGTGTCTAATCCATACCTTCTTTGATCTGAATTTTGTTCAAAGTGTAGATAGCAATACTGACTTCTTCTCTCCAATGCATATGAGATATATTACCTTCAATCAACATAGTCCTATCCACATTCAATATAGCTCTATTTCTTTTTTCTGTTATCCCATTCTGCTAAGGTGTCCTAGGAGAAACATTATGTCTATATATCCCATGTTTTTTGCACTAAGAATTGAACAAATATGATGTAAATTTTCCACCTCTGTCTGACCTCAAAAAATTTAGCTTAAGACCTTATTCATTCTCAAATTTTGCTTTGAAAATATTGAACTTATCAAATGCTTCATATTTTTCTTTGATAAATGCAACCCACATCATCCTAGAATAGTCATCAACAAGAAGTATAAAGTACCTTTCACTATAGTAAGATCTAGTCATTGTAGGACCATAAAGATCTGTATGTACCAGATCCAACTTTCTTCTTGTTGAAAATGATTTGCTCTGAAAGCTACTCTTAGTTTTTTTTCCCATCATAAGCTCTCTGCACATAGTGTTAGTAGGCTTCACAATTCTTGGCAAATATCTGACTGCATTAGTGTTACTATCCCATAAAATATTATCAAAATTTATGTGACAGAACCTCCTGTTCCATAACTAACTGTCATCTACCTTCACAACAAAAAAATTTGCCTTTGTAGTATTTATTTCAAACACATTACCTCTTGACTTAGTACCTGATGCAATTAGGTTTCAAGATTGACCTCTGATAGTACATTTTCCATCCATGAACTACAAATGATAGCCCTTGTCTACCAGTTGACCAAAACTCAACAAGTTATGCTTAAGTCCATCAACAAGTAAGACATCATCCATGTTAGTTTTACCATCACGAGAGATTGAACCAACTCCAATAATCAACTTAGGAGTGTTATCACCAAATATGAATACACCACCATCATATCTATTCAGTTGAACAAATTTATATTTATCACCAATCATATGATGTGAACAACCACTATCAATGATCCATTCTGATTTCTTTTCAACATGCAAGATTAGAGATTTTTCTTCATGAATAGATTCATCATCTTTCATAGAAATAAATCCAATTTAATTTCCATCATTCACATAATCATCATCAGACACACCTGAACTAGCATAGTAACATTCCTCATATTTGGAGTAATTAGACTTTTAAAACTTATGCTTATGCTTAGGAATCCTTGTAGGACATCTATATGCAAAATGACCAATCTTATTACAATAAAAACATTTCACGGGTAATTTTTGTTCAAACTTACCCTTACCCTTACCTTTCCTTTCCCTTTGTTCTATTAGAGCCACATGTTTTTCCACTTTACTTTCTTCTTCTTGAATCTCTTCCCACTCATCAGTGTATTCTCCAAGCACTTCATGTCTATTTCTTCTACTAGAGCTCACAAGGCTTGATAAGGTCTTTTTGTCATTAAAAATAGTATCCTTGAATGCAGACTCTACTTTGGGTAAAGCATCCTACAACCCTGCAGTATCAAAGGTGGTTAGTTTAGCAATTAGGACTTCTCTATTAAAATTATTTATCAGTGGTATGATCTCCTCTATCACTTACACTTTAGTCTTGTAAATATGTGTCAAAGATATAAGAATTTTTGTGATCACTTCATCTTTAGTATATGTGCCTCTTGAGTTTTTGATTTCATTAAAAACCTCTATAGCCCTCTATACATATGCTTTGACATTCTCATCATCTCACATCCTCAGAGTCTCCATTTTAGCCTTCCAAATTTGTAATTTTTCTTACTTAGTGGACTGATCTCCTTCATATAGAGCATCTAGCCTTGTCCAGATCTTGTGATACGAATCAATATCTTTAACCTTTGTAAATTATGCCTCAAAGAGTGCACTTATCATTTCTTCCCTTGCAACCATATTACAAGAAAACAATTTCTTTTCTTCCTCAGTAGCATTACCTAAATCATATTTTGCCTTGATTGGTTCATCCTTCTTTGTAATCATCCAGTAGTCAATTCCCAAACAGATCAAATGAGTTTTCACCTTGTTCTTCCAACTTTCAAAAATGTTAGCATCAAATTTTGGACTCTCCTTCCTATATTAAGCCATATCATAATCTCCTCAAGTGGTTAAGATTTCTCGCAGAGGACCACAAGCTCTGATACCAATTGTTAAGATTAATACAACTAAGAGGGGGGTGAATCAGTTGTATGCCAAATATTTCAACTTTAAACTTTAAACCAATTACTTAATGCAAATATGAACACTTCAAGAAAAACACCAAAACACAAGTATTTTTTTGTCGAGGAAACCTTGTTAAGGAAAAAAACTGGTGGGAATTATCACCCACAAATATTGCACTAGAAATATTGTATCCCTGTTAGAAGATTTATCCCTGTTAGGAGCTAACTATTATATCTAGTACATGTCCTTGTTAGAGGATAGACCCTCTTAGGAGTCTTCTAGACCTTGTCAAGAGTTGAATGAAATGATGAGCTCACTTCCCGAGCTCACTGCCCAAAGTGAAGGTTAAACCCACCTTTTGGACTCACTATCCAAAATGAAGTATATAAGTATACTTATAATAGTAAACTGACTGATAAAAATTTTCTTTTCCTATACAGTTCCAATGAAGTGCAATACAAATACAATTACTTCTCTACATCTAGCAGATCTCACATCCACATGCTGGCTACATCCAATACTTCCTTCTTACACATCAAGACATTTCTTTCCTTTATACACGGTACAATAAAAAATTAGGTGAGCATGTTAAGACTTCCCCAATGCATAAAAAATTACATAGACCCTTACTAAGATACACACCATACCTTAAACAAGTAATTATAAAAAAATAAATCATCACTTATGTGCCAAGCTCCATAAATCACGCTCACCAATCATTAAGCATGTTACATCTTTGTAGTCAGCTCCAAATAGGTCTTTACCAGTCCACACACCTCAACTAACATCATCACAAATTCAAGGACACAAGAATCACAAATAATTTTCTCTCATGTATCTTCTATCACACCTTCAACTCTCATATAATAAAACATGCTCGCATCCAAGTTATCCCAAAAACTCAAAGATCATCTTTTTCATAATCCTTTGTCACGACTTTGTAACCAGTCTTTACAAAAACAACTATAACTCAAGAAAATACCAACATAATATCTTGCAACCTTAGACATAAGGTATGAACTCATCCCTCTACACACATCAATGCTTGCATATGCTGATACGTCATATAGTTTCTGTACACACCTGTCAATCTCACATGTACTTGTTATAACCAGTCTTTTTGAGACTTCTACTATATCCAACTAAAACATATGTTGACATCAATGAAAAAACATGAATGTAAACACCTCGACAACAACAATTCCAACAAAACCCTCATGGATGGATGTATAAATCACTCAACTCCACAAGGATGCTTGTATGTTTGGAAAGTGTTGTAGAATCAAGCATGCCTTCACTAATGCAATAGATCTACACTTTCCAAATCCTAGATCTTAAATGAGTGTATGCTTAAAATATTGAATTGAGAAGAGGAATGAATCTTCTTGCTTTCTTGAGAATTCATCTACTTGGACACCATGGGAGATAAATTTTCATCAATGAGAGAATATTTCCTTTTCTTGAATGGAAGAAGACTTGGAGATTTGGAGATATTCAATGGGATGCTTGACTTCCAATCATGAATCCACCTCTTCAATTGCATAACTTAGATGCTTGATTGCTTGCACATGATCAATTTATATCTTGAACATAGATTGCATTATAATGGATTGTAGATCATAATGGATGTCAAAATGAGAGGAGACGACCCCCTTTTATACTCATTTTGAGACTCGGAATTGCTAGGCTGACCACACTAAGATCGGGAAATAAAATACCCCCACATTGGGCCTAGAGCCCACTTAAAATTAATTCCCAAGGACAAGGATGAATTGGGTTTTCCTAGTCCTAGAAGGTTTAATTTCAAAGAAAATCTAGGGCTTGGGTAGTGTGAAAAGTCTCAAGTAAAGAACATGAAAGATGTGGTAAATCAAGCATAAAGAAATTGGATCTTGAAATCACTAAAATGGGGTCTATTAGGTCATAAAAGGCATCCAGTAATGGGTGCTAACTTTTTAGGATGGTACATTTAGCCTCCAATTTAGCGGGAGTATGAGACAAGCTCATGCTCATGGTAAAGTATATCAAATGCATAAGATGATCTCATTAAGGTTAAGGAGACAAAGAAACATCAAGCCCCTAAGTTACTTAAGACCTCATCAAAACCAAAACCAAAATGATCTTATTGTGAACTACACAAGGAAAGTGTTGCAAAAGATGTAATTGAATAGTCTAGCAAATTATATCATGCTAGTTCAATCCATCAACAAGGATCAATCCTTAAAGGAAAGTTCTTCCAATAATGGGTCCAACATTAGAATAATCAGTCCTAAGGGAAGGTAAGATTCCTTAGGTATCAAATAAGAATGGTCAGTCAAAGAACCAAATGTGCATGGCCAGTCTAGGACCAAATATACAATGAGGATCAGTCTAAGGATCCACTGAGAAATAACACCAAATTAGTGTGTGTGCGCAAAATGTGAATAAGAGTGTATGCCTCCATGTTAAAGCTATTGCAAATGACTTAATGAGAGAAATGACTTTAACATAGCATACATACATCCACAAGAAACATTTTCATTTTGAAATATCCCCAATAAATAACAAATCAAGGGAAATGAACACATGATAAAAGAGAGCACGAAAGGGATCTACCAACTATGGGGTCAGTAGGTCATAAGATAACTCATGTATATCAGAATTATGCCAAAATGAACTATCATCATCCCCTAAAGGAAATAGAAATACAATAAAAATGGAATAAATCACATAAGATTTACAAAGGAGAGTCTTTTTGGATCAACATCATGGAGACCAAAAAGAATAGGTAGCTACCATTTTGCATCATCCTGAGTAGACAACACAAAGGCACATGTATGACATAACATGTAACAACATATAGAAGAAGAGAGATACAAATAGAAGAATGTGTATGACATTGTGATTCCTTTATCACCTTATGCCAACAGAGAAACAAGGTTTGTTTAAAGAAATATAAAACAAATATGAAACAAGTAGCACAACACGGGGGAAGCACATCACAAACAAAAAGCAAACAAAAAAGAAAATAAAATCCACTGTACTAGAGGAGCTAATAAACCATATTTCCTACCCCCATCTCGGTCCATAATGTTTAGGGAAGGTGGGAAAATCACAAGAGGAGAAACATCAAGCACACTAAAAAGAACAATAGCCAAATCCAAACAAGGACCTTATTGTGAAGGTAGCTCACTGTGTTTGTCACTAGAAGTTATAGATAATTGTTGTGAAAGCATAGCTAGTAAATCATGATCAATATCAATAGTCGCATACATGTCATCAAAATCACTAGCATGAATATCATTGTTAGCATCAAGAACATCATCATCAAGAGTATCTTCTTCATCTAGATTAATTGTAATAGAATCTAAGATATGATTAAAATTGTCATTTTTTTTATTTTTGACTTTGTTTAAATTCATTTCCTCCCTGGGCTCAAGCATGGTGATGCAGAGCTTGGCATGTAGGAGCATTATCCATGGGCCCTTTGTTCTTTTAGGACTTTTAGATATCAATCTTACAATCCCACCTTCTTAACCTTAAGAAAACTACTTGGTGAGGCAGGTAACAATGAACTATCGAGTAACTAGAATAACCACCGAGCACAGTAACCGAGTTCAACTGAGAACTTTCCTAGTTACTGAGCACAGAGAGGTTTCTGAACCACAAATTCATTTTCTTCTTAATTACTTATAAAATAACTCATGAATTCGAGTACCCTTTAGGGACCTGTGCAAAAATCTAAATTTGTATGAACCAACTCCACTCCAGCACCCTTTAATCCTCATTGTATTCACAGACCTAATAGGCCCACTTAGGCTTGGTTAACAAATAAAGTATCTAGGAATGGGTACAATGAGTCGATCCAACACCTTAGAGATGTTATTTTATCCCAACTTGTTCCAAATCACCGTCTACCATGTCAAATAATTTTCTTGTCTAACTGTCTACACATATTCATCACTCTACGCTAAATACATGGGCTTATTTAGCCTATGGCTTGATGGATACAACAACCAACCAACACTTCCCTTCTTGAAACTTAGGAATCCTCAAATACAAATCCCTAACTTGCATTTCTCAAGTGGTTGAGGAATCCAACTAGTAAGATGGAAATTCAAGGTTCCATCTTTCAATCACACCGAACGGATGAGGGTTTATCGTACAATATGAACAAAATTAATGGATCTCCCTCCTATGATCACAAATGAATTAAATTTAGTTTCATTTGAAATTAAAAACATTCTACTTCATTCCCATGAAACACAGAAAATAGAGAATTATTCAGGAAATAAAATGTTGTCTTTATTCAATCCACCAAGAATTGTACAGTTTCATCAATCTCATACAATTTCAACTTATGTCGATCAACTTGACTAAACCCTATTCTTCAACCAACTAAATCTTTCATGGATAGAATTTATTCCTGAAAATTGACCATTTCCAACGACCATAACCAACTTTTGAATGGTTATGACCACTGGGACACAAACTTGCAACCACTCGGTAACTTGTTAACAATAATTAGTTATTGACCTTACAAGTTTAGTTTTTAGACAAACTCCTAGAATTAACACTAAAGTATGATCATTATAAGGAGACCCAAGGCTTATAAAAATACCTTTTTGACCCCTATCCTTACAAAAATGGAGCAAACAAACATCATTGGTTTGATCCTAAGGATCCAACCTTTTTACATCAAATGAAACCCTTGGGGTGCTTTGCACCACATGGGCTAGTAATAGGGAAGTGAAACATGTGGAGGTGTATGAGTTGAAGAAATGTTTTGAAAATCACGTTGACAGGATCTAGCAATATGCTTGCGATGAAGATCGTGAGCATGCCGATTACATTTGGTCATGCTAGAAATTTGAGTTGGGATAGGACCAATCAACATCGAGTCATTTTCTTCTTTATGAGGAAGAATTGAAGGAACCACACTAGGTTGAGAGATGAGTTGAGAAGCATGTGTATAAGAAATAGGAAAAGGTGGTGTAGGAAGAACTCCACGTCAAGGGAAAATAGATGGAACATCCTTAGGTTTTCTAAGTTCACAAATCTTTTGAACCTTGTAGGTTTGGTATGATCAAAAGAGATGGTCAAGATGGGTTTGAGTTGGTTGAGGCATAGAAGGCTAAAAAAAATCAAGGTCAACTGAGTCACAAGACACAGAAGGCTGGTAAAGACTATGGTTAGAAGTCATGATTTCTCTATTATGGGAAATTTAACACATTTATGAAGAGGAGAAGCTCCACAACATGCATGGAGGTAAGCCAATGAAGACCAAGTTTGACTTAAAATTGATTAGAATTTGGAATGACTGTGAAGGTAAAATCTAAAGTATTTCTACCAACTTCAACAGAGAATGAAATGGAACAATAGAAAGGATAAGGAAACCATTGCAAGTTTGAATCCTAACATCAGATTTATCATAGAAATATTTTACAATTATTTACTGTAAAGATGTTCTTTCATTATCACATTCACCATGCAAGTGGGATCAACATAGGAACCATGAGTAGGAAGGCCATTAACCTTTGTGACAATATAGAGAGGACCATCAGGTGCTTTAATTGTCTCAATAAGGTCAAAGGTAATACAAGGCTGAGATAGAATTTTAGGTTTGACTTGCTCAACTCAGTTAAATCCATGATTGGATTCATTATCTTTTTCAACATAGTCAATGCATTGGGAAGAAGAAGGTTGATCAATGGTGAAGGTTGAATGAGATGGAAAAGGATTGGTATAGATTTTCAAGTTTTGGTTGAGAGGTACCACGTAGTTGTTTCCTTGATCATGGCCACCATCAACAAATATAGCCTTAGAATCTATAAGATCTTAGATAAGACTCTTAAAGTAAAATAATTTTCAGTATCATGACCAGGTTGATGGTGGTATTGGAAAAAATATTTGGGATCAAAGTATTTGGATTGAGGTTTAGAGGTGTCAATTGGTTTTCAATAGGAGGAAGTGTTAACACATTAGAATTAATTAACTTCAACATCACATTATGCAAAGATTTAGAAAGATGAGTGCAATTATGAGAAGGTTTAAAAATAGATGACAAAGGAGCCACACATTTGGATGTTGTTGCCACTTACCCATCAACATTTCTGTATGATTTGTTGATTTTGATGTAGTTGTTTGATTTATAAAACTTTTTGAAATTGGATGCAACATCACTCTTATCAATGGGAACATGAGACATTAGAGTAGTGCTCTCAAATTGACTCACTTGTAGTTGATAATGATGAAGCATTATACACAATTGTGGAAATGAAGAGAACTCGTAAAGAAGTATCTTATCTATAATGTTACTTTGTAAATTAGCAATAAAAATACGTTAAACATTAGTATTAAGCACATGATAAGAAATCTGAGCATGCAAATGCTTAAATCTACCAACGAAATCACTAAATTTATCTTTAACAACTTGTTTATAATGCATTAAATTAGATAGAGAGATTTTGGAACCAATGTTGTTTTGAAATTGTTCAATGAAAGCATTAGAAAGTTTTTGGAAGGAATTAATTGAATAAGGAGGTAAGGAGAAATATCATTGCAAGGCTTTGTCTTGAAAGGTTCTAGTAAACAAATTTTCCAAGAACCTATGGTCATGAGACAAATCACTACACAAGGTTTGGAAAGTTTTGATATGAGTCACGGGATCACCCTTACCATTATAAGTCTCAAGATGAGGAATCTCCATATATTGTGGGATAAAAATATGGATAATATCCAAAGATAAGGGAATATCAATGTCACAAGTAGGAATGTTGAAATTGGATTGATACATGGAAGCAATTTATTGTTGCAAAGAAGACACGATTTGAGCCAAGATATTAATGGTAGAATTGGTAGAAAGGATAGTAGGAGGAGAAACATGAGAAATGTTAGGAGCATTGATAGAAATTGAAGGAATGGTTGGATATGAAAAAGGAACACTATGATAAGTGGAAATGGAAAAAGGAAATGAAACAAATGGAACACTTGAAGGGATAGAAGGAGTAATGAGATTATGAAGACTCACATGTGTAGGATTAGAAGTTTGAATTGAATTTGTGATGGTAGGTAGAGCATAAGTGGACATACTAGAGATGAAAGTAGAGAAAGGCAAAGAGGTTTCAACACTTGTACTAGGTGGAGTATATCCTAATTATTGAGAAAAATCCCTAATGGGTTTAATGTTGACATCAATAATATGAGAAATGATACACAAGAGGTTAACACCGTGTTCATCATTGTGGATAAGTTTCCTTAAGCTTTCTACAACTAAAAGAGATTTAGGATTACTATTTTCTTGACCTAGCCAATGTTCAAAATTTTCAAATCTATGGGAAAGTTCTTGGACTTGAGTAGGAGGAACCCTTAATGCTTCTTCTTCATCATGTGAATAATGAGAAGATTTATTCCCAATGATAGGATTGGGATCACTAAGATGCATGTTGGTCTCATCTAGATTCCTAGGAATGAGATCAAAGGAACCCAAAATTCTAAGGCTTCTTCTAACCGAAATATTATAGGTTGGACTCAAAGTGATGAAGCTCATGCACAAGAGAATGAAAGGAAGGAAAAATGTAATGACATTTGAAATATATATGTAATCCAAGTAGATTTAACTATCAAATTTAAGCATGTAATTATGATGTAATGTAAATGTTGACACACAAAATGCATACAAAGAAAAATATGATCTAACTAAGATGCATATAAAAGAGATATAAATGAAAAGAAAGGGAATCTAGCACCAAAATTAGAATGGAAATGAACTAAGTCGGGTTCACCAAAATGTAACATAAGAAATGGTGAACCACCTAAGCATAATGTGATATGATAGATGGCTCAACAAATCAAAAGTGGGATATAAGGGGAATATCCTATGTTACAATAGGAACACCCCCAAAAGGCTTCACCCTCAAACCCAAACCAGGTTAGAAAATCCCTAAATGTTGAGACAATGCTAATGCTAGATCTAGATTTGAAGTTGGAGTATGGGGATCGAGTTCCTTTTATTTTAAGATGTATATGATATACAAGACTATGAAAGGAATACAAACTATGATAAATGAAATGAAAAATAATTGGATATGATATTATATCTAATTTTGAAAAGGAAATGAAAGATGAAAAGAAGAAGAATGAACTCACCTTGAAAGCTAGGAGAGGAAGAACAAGCTTCAAACCTAGAAATGACTCTCACAGACATGTCAAAATCGAGAACTGTTTTGGATTTGGAACCCTACTACCTGTATCTTTTAACTGTAAAATTTTTAGATCTTCATGATAATGTCGATTCAATTGGACCTAGTCCCAAGAATTTGGCCTTATCCTAGAGACTCAAAAATTGGTTAAATCTATAGCAGGCCTGTCACCGATTCTATAAAACTCTAAAAACCTATTCCTACACACAAGGAGGAGGGAAAAGGTTGTGGAAAGGGGCTTTACTTGGTCAACCCTCTGTATAGGAATCAACCTTGAAATGAAATTTAGAAAATTAATATAAAAAAGATAAATGTCAAATTTACCTTGCATGAAAAACCCTCATCGACGAATGTAGAAATCACTCAACTCCACAAGGATGCATGTATATTTGGAATGTGTTGTAGAATCAAGGATGCCTTCACAAATTCAAAATATCTACACTTTCAAAATCCTAGATCTTCAATGAGTGTATGCTTGAAATCTTGAATGGAGAAGAGGAATGGATCTTCTTTCTTTCTTGAGATTCCTCTACTTGGCCACCATGGAAGAGAGATTTGCATCAATGCAGGAAGATTTTATTTTCTTGAATGGAATAAGACTTAGAGACTTTGAGATCTTCAATGGGATGCTTTCCTTCAAAACTTGAATCCACCATTTCCATTGCACAACTTGGATGCTTGATTGCTTACACTTGATCAATTGATAGCTTGCACAAAGATTACATAATAATAGATTGTAGATCATAATGGATGTCAAAATGAGAGGAGAATACCCCATTTTATACTAATTTTGAGACTCAAAATTGCCAGGATGAATACGCTAATATCGGGAAATAAAACACCCCCACATTGGGCCCGGAGCCCCTTAAAATTAATGCCCAAGGACAAGGCCAAATTGGGTCAGCCTAGTACTAGTAGGGTTAATTTCAAAGTAGATCCAAGACTTGGGCAGCATGAAAATTCTCAAAGAAAGAACATGAAATATGTGAGAAATCAAGCATACATACATTGGATCTTGACATCAGTTAAATGAGGTCTAGTAGGCCCTAAAAGAAATCCAATAATGGGTGCTAAATGTAAGATCTAAAATGTATATATTATTGTATTCTAAGATGAATGAATTTTATATTTTTAAAGGTTTGGGGAAGGTAAGATTCTCCTCCTAGCCCCAAATTTACAAAGGAAAGATCCAAATTGATTAACCACAAGAAAATGGTCAATGCACAAATGAATCAATCGATTGGAAATAAGAAGAAAGAGGAAAACCTTACATTCCTGGGAGATGATGAATGAGGGAGAAGAGAGGGTGTGTAATAGATCTGAAATTATTAAAACCTTAATTGAAGACAAATACTAACCTCAAAGTATAAAAGATCTGTAAATTGTTGTTTTCTGATGTCTGTACCGAGTTTCTGGAAATTCTGCAACCAGATCTAGAATAGAAACATAAAGATGAAGAAAACCTAGAAATATCTTCCTTTTCTCATCCAGGTCAACCTTGACCCAAATACAGTTTGACCTTGACCCCTTTATGTCGACCTTGATTTGCACTGCTCTGACGGAAATTTTGTTCGTGGATCCTGAAAGTTTGCCGAAAAGGGTATCTGAATCTTCTTTGTAGTTCTTTATTATGTATCTGTACCTACAATAAAAATGGTTTCATTTTTTGGGGGAGGGGTTTTCCTTGATCAAACCCTGGCTTTGGATTTAACCTTATAATAGAATTGAAATTGCAGTAATAAACAAAGTAAATAGAACAATTCACCTTGCTTATGTTGAAACCCTTGTGGAGGATTCAAATCCTTGCATCCACAAGTATGAATGCACCAAATGAATGTAGAATGTAGGATGTAGGATGTCTCAAATATATTTCCTTTAGATCTTCAATGCCAATCTTGAATGGATCTTGGAATAGGAAGAAGCTTGGATGGATATGGATGGAGAAATCTTCAACAAGAGGGCTCCATAGAGCTTGAATACTTCAATGGCTACTAATGGATCTCCTTGATGAATTGAATATTGAATGCTTGAATTCTTGAATGATTTTTATAGATTATGTGTAGATTATCCTTCCATTATCATATCATGTCTTGCGTGCTTAGGTCTTTTTGTCTTATTTCTTATGCTTGGGTGCTTAGAAAATGAGAGGAGAAAGGCTTCCTTATATACAAGTCTAGGGCACAAACTTCTAGAGAGGCCGACATAGGATAATTAAATTTAAATTAGGCCATACCCCTAGAAGTGGACCTATATTAAATATCCTTTTAAGGGTCATTACTTCAGAGTCCGAAATAGCCGACCCGAAAGCAACAAATAATTATTTCCAAACCCTGATATCCAGAAATCTTTGGAATTTGAAATTTAGACTGCGGGTCAGGGTTGAGGTCGACCCTTACCTAGGTCAGGGTCAAGGTTGACATTGACCTAGGTCAGGGTCGAGGTCGACCTTGACCCTGAGGTCAAGAACCTCAAAATCTCAGGGCAAGATACCAGGAACAGGTAGGAGAGAAGTAGAAAACAGGGCAGGAAAGGGGAAAAACCAGATCCAAGTCAAAGACCCGTTCAAGGAATTTGACATGACCCCAAACCAGTTACTCAGAGGGCTAAACCAGTCCTAAATGGAATTGCTTCCATTTTTTGATGATACACTAACTTTTTAGGATGGTACATCCATAAATGCAATGCTCATAGAAATCAAATCAAGATTATAATTATTTAAACCTTCAGCAAGGTTTTTCATTTTCAAGGTCCTTAGACCCTTCTCTCTGATGTGGCCAAGTCTCTAATGCCATAACATAGTCTTATCTGCATGAAAATTTGATTCAGAATAAAGAGCACCCTTAGGTACCCAAAATCCATGACGATGTACTAAAGATGAAGCTCTCACCTTTTCAAATGATGTATCAACAAATTTGGTCTTCACAAAAGTACTAGTACACTCAACAATGTATGCATCCAAATTATATAAAGTGTATCTAGAAACCACCATAGAACCTCTCACCATTTTGCATACTGCATTAGAAAAGACTACCTGCATACCTAAATCTATCAATTTTCTCATGGATAACAAATTTCATCTCAGACCAGGGAGATGTAACACAGTTAATTTTTCTTATTCTACTATCATGAAATTTGATTTTAAATTTACCATGACCAACAATATTTAAATAAGAATTATCACTCAAGTACACTATACCTCCATCAAATTAGTCATATTCTAAAAATCAATCTTTATTAGAGTTCATATGAAAAGATGCACCTAAGTCAATTAACCATTCATCATTACATGCATGAGTGGCCAAAGATGCAATGAACACATCACTATCTTCCTTCTAGAACTCAGACTCAAAATCAAATTTCTTCTTTTTCTAATTTTTTTCTTCTTTGCAATCCTTATGGATGTGTCTAATCTTTTTAAAATTTCAACAAATAACTTTGGACTTTCCAAGAGATTTCGATCTCCCTTTGGATTCAAATCCATTACACTTCGATCATTCTTCTTATATTTTTCTTTAGGTCTCCCATGAATAACTAAAGCTTCCTTAGCACTGATGGATACCTTCCTCCTCATCTCTTCAAAAATAAAATAACCCACCGCATCTTGCATCCTCAAAACAATAGAGGTACTACCAATGACCATATTAAGAGAATCCCACGAATCAAGCAAAGAACAAAGCAAGATATAACATTTCTCCTCTTGATCCATCTTGACACCAACATATGCCAACTGAACCACCAACATATTGAATGCTTCTAGGTGGTTTACAATTTGTCCACCCTCCTTATCAAGGAATGTAATTTCTTCCTCAAGAACTACAATTTTTTCTTGATACATCTCACCAAGCTTCTTATATAGTCTCTTTGTAGATGACTCTATATGGACATTGATTAAAATAGAGTCTGCAAGGCATAATCTAATTATACTCTTGGGTTTATGATCTATAACAACATATTTAGCAGGCGCATCTAGATTTGTAGGTTTTATGATAGTCTCATCAACATCCTCCCATAGACATCTCTCATTGGGGATTGTGGGGACCTAAATCTGGGTCGTTGGTATCTCCTATGTTTCGATTTTGTGGCCGACCTATTGGTTGCCTCTTGTATTTAAGTAGTGTTTTGTTCTTAGCTTAGGGTATCCGATCAGATGAGAGAGATTGAATGAGATCTAATATGAGGATCTGAGTATTGGATCTGAGTTGTATGTTTGGGGCCTGATGTTTGTAGAAGATCTATGCTAGATCTTGGATTTTATATCTTTGTAATTGGTCGTAACCGGGAAGGCCTTACAACCCGACATGTTGAATGTAATTTTTTTTTATGTAAATATATCTCTTAGTTGATTATTTCTGTGTTGTCAGTTGTTTTCATTGTGTTGTTTCTTTGGGTTGCTAGTTTGGAAAGTCTAGTCTTGGACCCTGTCACCTACATCCCGTCAGGTGGTATCAAAGCTTGAAGTTCCTGAGTGTGTTGATAGATTTCCGAAGGTGAGGCAGTTTCCACCAGGACCTTGGGTTGGAAAGTTGGTGATTTGTTGCAGTGGGTTTGCATAGATCTTGAAGATGCCTCTGAAGAAGAACCACGAGATTACAGAAGAAGAACCTAAGGTGGAGGTCAGTGTTGAAGATTTCCAAGATTTGCAGAAGCAGATGTGAGATCTGCAAGAGGAGTTACAAACACATGAATGTATCTAAAGAACACTGATATAATGGTGAAGAGTCTGAAGAAGATCATTTTGAAGAAGATGTAGAAGGTGTCAAAGATCCAGAAGAGGCTATATCTCTGATAGATGTATCTAAAATTGGGAAAAGACCTAAGATAAACATTTATACATTTACTAGGATCCTTAGGCAACAAGAGTTGATTGATTGGATTAATGAGATGGATGAATAATTTGAGTATGAAGAAGTAGAAGATCTTGATAGAGTTTGGTTTGCAAAGACAAAGATAAAAGGTCATGCAAACATATGGTGGAGAGAAGTTCAATTGGAAAGAAGTTGAAGAGGTAAAGACAAGATCATCAGATGGAACCGAATGGTTGAGAAGTTGAAGAAGCAATTCATTCTGGTGGATTATGAATTGGATATTTTTAAGAAGATGCAAAGTTTAAGACAAACAAGCAAGTCGATGTAAGAGTATACCAAGGAGTTTTACATAATCCTGATTAGGATTGGTCGTTCAAAATTTGATAAAGAGAAGGTTGTTGGGTAATCTATGGTTTGAGACCTAGTATACAAGAAGAGTTACTTACTGTTCAGATGACAACAATAGGAGATGCATATAAAATAGCATTGAAGATTGAGGAGAAGCTAAATAAGAAGTTTGGAGGTAGGAAAAATAAAATAAATTGAGGTGGTAAGAGTGATGACACAACTGCTGAGAGTAAGGTGGTGGAGAATCCTAAGAAGACCGAGGTAGGATCTAGCAGTAGTCAAACAACTAGGGATTACAATCATGAATCTGGAAGAAGAGGCAGAAGTGATTTCATTGGTACTTATTTTTAGTGTGGTGAGAAGGGGAATAAATAATATTCATGTCCTCAAAAGAGATTTAACCTGGTTACTAAGGAGATTCAAGTGATGTTGTAGAAGAAGGTGAAGTTGTGATTACCAGGAGATTAGCTGCATGTATTGATGAACCTGTGTAGAGAAGAAATTTCTTCAGAACTAGATGTAAGTGCAAGGACAAGGTATGTAATGTCTTAATTAATGGTGGAAGTTCTGAGAATTTTGGTTTAGAAGGGATGGTTAGTAAGTTGAATTTGGAAAGGAGGAAACATCCTAATCCTTATCAGATTAGTTGGATACAAGATGTGTCTAAGGTTAGGATTGAAGAGCGATGCCTTGTTAATTTTAAGATTGGGTCTTATTATGATGAGATATTGTGTGATGTGGTAGGTAGGGATGCTTGTCATCTATTTCTTGGTAGACCTTGGAAATATGAAAAACATGTTATGTTTGATGGTCGTGCAAACACCTATGTGATTAGGGAGGGAGGATCCACATATAAATTGTCACATTTGCAGGAATCAACATCTAAGAGATGTGGGGTTCTTAGATATTTCCCGAGTGACATTGGAAGAGTTGATGAGCCTATTCCTATGGATGAAAGGAAGGAGAGTTTGAAAGGAAAAGAGAATGACAATTCTGAGGAACTTGCAGAGATTAAGGGGTAGATGACATTTTTGATGAAGATAGTGCAAAAAATGATGACACTAGTGACTCAAAGAGATACAGATGATACCGAGTTGATTAGTAAGTCTGGTGAGGATGTGGTTCACCAAAATACTAATGGTATCAACAGTGTAGAGGATGGTCAAAGTCAGTTGCAAACATGAGAGATGAGAAAAGTACAAGGGAGATGAACTTGCTGAATGGGACTATGGACAAAGTGAAGACAACATGGAATGAAGGACAATAGGAGATATGGGTTAAGAAAAGATATGGAATACATGTTCTGATTCTCTTAAGATGTTCATGATTTCCTTTATGGGAACATCTTCTTTTACTTGGGGTGTCTGATGCAGGAGCATCCTAGGATTCTTGGAAATCATGTATCACACAAAAAATATATTTTCTTTGGAGAGTACTTGGTGTGTTTTTATCTTAGTTGGTGAAGTGTTACTCAGTTGTGGAGGAGTGTTGTTGCTCGGCTGGTGGGTTGGCCGAGGGGCTTGGTCGTTGAAGGAAGGCTTGGTCACTGAAGAACTCGGCAACCCTAGTGCTCAACAGAACCTGCCTGATGATGCCTATGGAGCTCGGTCGTCATGTTTTCTTGGTGATGGCTGGCTTGCTCAACATGTGTTGGTTGCTGCCACTCGATAGTGTTGCTGACACTCGACAATTTGGCTTGCCGACTGGTGTTCTTGCAGATCTAGGAGGCCAACATGATGTATTAATTTGTGTAGTGTGGCATTTAATTTGGATCTCTCATTGGGGATTGTGGGGACCTAAATCTGGATCGTTGGTATCTCCTATGTTAGATTTTGTGGCCGACCTATTGGTTTCCTCTTGTATTTAAGTAGTGAACTATGTTCTTAGCTTAGGGTATCAAATCAGATGAGGGAGATCGAATGAGATAAGATATGAGGATCTAAGTATTTGATCTAGTTTTTATGTTTGGGGCCTGATACTTGTAGAATATTTGTGCTAGATCTTGGATTTTATATCTTTGTAATTGGTCGTAACCAGGAAAGCCTTACAACCCGACATGTTGAATGTAATTGTTATTTTATGGAAATAGATCTCTTAGTTGATTATTTATGTGTTGCTAGTTATTTCCACTTTTTTTTTTCTTTGGGATACTAGTTTGGATAGTCTAGTCTTGGACCCCCCGACCTGCATCCTGTCACTTTGTAATAAGATCCATTGTAAGACCGATTGACAAGTAGGCAACTCTTATAAGCCACTTGGTCAACCTTGGTCAAAGGATCAAAATTAGACTAGGATGTGTATTTTTTGTGGACTAATGTATTTTGGGTTCATTTGGAACCTATTAGTTGTCTTAGTATGAATAAAACTCATTAGGAGCAAAAGTTGCTAAAAAAAATGTAAAATTGCAAAAGTTACAAAATGCAACTTTGTAAGAAAAGTTGCAATTCGTTGTTTTCAGTCTCCCAACTCCTCCAACGGCCAAATAAGTTTGAAAATTGGTTGGGGATGTTGTTTGAGGCCTACATATACACATTTGAATCAATTTCAAATGAGAGGATGATGTAGGATGAACTTTGGTGTTTGAAGGAATAAAGACATTTTTTGGTTTCATGTATTCTTGCGACTTTTCATGGTGTTTTAGTTTATCTATCTGATTGGGAGGCATAAAAATTGGACATGGTTAGAAATAATTGTGAATTAAATCTTTAATAAACTAGTTTGGGGTCTTGAGGAATCCATTCATAGGATTTACAATCAAATCTCTGCCAGGCACCCATATAGACTGCATAATAAGCATTGTGCACCAAAATGGCCCTAACTTGAAATTCCACCAGTGGATCTCAATGAATATTTAGGGATTTAAAGTTAGGGAAATGTACCCTAGGATTCCAGAGGTTTGACGACGAGAAGTGTCAGGACCTATTTCTACACCAAAGCCCTAGGCCAAGCATGCCCATGTGCTTGGTCACTATTTTGAGAGATTGAGTGTGCAGAAGAACTTGAGGAGTGAATGACTCAATCTAATGGTGGATTGTGTGTATTTGAAAATCCCTATACCTTTTCCAAGCATTGTCTTAGCCCTATGATTCGACTGGTGAAGAATTCCTCACTTAAGGAGCCTAATTAGGCCTATTAGGTCTTATAAGCTTGTCAAGGGTTCATAGGTCAGATAGAAGAGTTGGGGTCTATGCCTTTGGAGTTTGAAGTATCTTCTAAAAGGGTACTTGAAACTATAATTGGTTTTCTTGATCCTTTGGAAGTTATAAATTTTATCCTTTGAAAACCTTGTGCATAGGGCTATAGCCAGAACTGGTCTATAAGGCCTGGAATTGCCTTAGGGGCTATAAGGGACCTTGGGATCAATTGAATTGATCAAGGTGAAACATTTTGAGATGGTTGGAACCCTTTCCACTCCCTAGAAGAAAAGGGTTCATTTCTGCACACCAAGTGAGTAGAAGTCTAAAGAGATCATTAGCTCTTTAGTATGAAGGTGAAACACTACATTGAGGAGATGTTTGTTAGTTGGTTGACCATGCGATAAGGAGTTGAAGAAACTTAATTTGGATTGGATTTGATGCCCTAGGTTGTTGTTTGGTTCCCTTGTACTAGGTTGAAGAAGTTGGTATTCTCAAGGAGAAGGATCAACAGGGTTATGTTCACTTTGTTTCTCTGCCACCTCTGTATCAAAGAGGTCACCCATCTCAGTACTTATCTAATTCAAGTATGATTAATCATTGAGATTTCCAATATCAAACCCACACAACTTACTAAATCATTTACTTTTATAATACCTAATTAACCTTTGGTGTTGTTAACCTTTTGCTTTGTAAAAGGGTGACAATTTATTGTGCTTTTACCTCCATTGTAAGACCAATTGACAAGTAGGCAACTCTTAAAATCCACTTGGTCAACCTTGGTCAAAGGATCAAAATTAGACTAGGATGTATCTTTTTTATGGACTAATGTATTTTGGGTTCATTTGGAACCTATTAGTTGTCTTATTATGAATAAAACTCATTAGGAGAAAAAGTTGCTAAAAAAGATGTAAACTTGCAAAAGTTGCAAAATGCAACTTTGCAAGAAAAGTTGTAATTTGTTGTTTTTGGTCTCCCAACTCCTCCAACGACCAAATAAGTTTGAAATTTGTTTGGGGACATTGGTTGAGGCCTACATATACACATTTGAATCAATTTCAAACGAGAGGATGATGTAGGATGAACTTTGGTGTTTGAAGGAATAAAGACATTTTTTGGTTTCCTGTATTCTTGCGACTTTTCATGGTGTTTTAGTTGATCTATCTGATTGGGAGGCATAAACATTGGAAATGGTTAGAAATAATTGTGAAGAATTAAATCTTTAATAAACTAGTTTTGGGTCTTGAGGAATCCATTCATAGGAGTTGCAATCAAATCTCTGCCAGGCACCCGTATAGACTGCATAATAAGCATTTTTTACCGAAATGGCCCAAACTTGAAATTGCACCAGTGGATCTCAATGAATATTTAGGGATTTCAAGTTAGGGAAATGTACCCCAGGATTCCAAAGGTTGGAGGCCAAAAAGTGTCAGGACCTATTTCTACACCAAAGCCCTACACCAACCATGCCCATGTGCTTGGTCACTGTTTTGAGAGATTGAGTGTGTAGAAGAACTTGAGGAGTGAATGAATCAATATAATGGTGGATTGTGTGTATTTAAAAAATCCTTATACCTTTTCCAAGAATTTTCTTAGCCCTGTGATTTGACTGGTGAAGACTTCCTCACTTAAGGAGCCTAATTAGGCCTATTAGGTCTTATAAGATTGTCAAGTGTTCAGAGGCCAGATAGAAGAGTTGGGGTTTATGCCTTTGGAGTTTGAAGTATCTTCCAAAAGGGTACTCAAAACTATAATTGGTTGTCTTGATCCTTTGGAAGTTATAAATTTTATCCTTTGAAAACCTCATGCATAGGGCTACTAGCCAGGACTGGTCTATAAGGCCTGGAATTGCCTTAGGGGCTATAAGGGATCCTGGGATCAATTGAATTGATCAAGGTGAAACATTTTGAGATGGTTGGAACCCTTTCCACTGCCTAGAAGCAAAGGGTTCATTTCTGCACACCAAGTGAGTAGAAGGCTAAAGGGATCATTAGATCTTTAGTATGAAGGTGAAACACTACATTGAGAAGATGTTTGTTAGTTGGTTGTCCATGTGATAAGGAGTTGAAGAAACTTAAGTTGGAGTGGCTTTTATGCCCTAGGTTGTTGTTTGGTTCCCTTGTACTAGGTTGAAGAAGTTGGTCTTTTCAAGGAGAAGGATCAATAGGGTTGTGTTCACTTTGTTTCTCTACAACCTCTGCATCAAAGAGGTCACCCATCTTAGTACTTATCTAGTTCAAGTATGCTTAATCATTGAGATTTCCAAGATCAAGCCCACACAACTTACTAAATCATTTACTTTTATAATACCTAATTTCTTGTCAAATAATCCCCAATATTTAAAAATAATAATTTCTATTTATTTATTAAAACTCATTTTTAGAACATGAAATAATCCCTAGATGAATATAGGAATAATTTTTTTTTAATGACGACCACAAGAACAAGTATTCCAAGGGACCAAACACCATAACATTAACACATTTTCAGATTTATTTTTATGTTGGCTCTTCTATTATGAATCTCGATTGAGAAGCTTGCTACTTTGTGAAGCCTTGTCCTCTCAAAGTGCTAGTTTAGATTTTATTATATGTCGACTCTTCTATTATGAATCTTGACCAAGAAGCTTGCTAATTTGTGAAGCCTCATTGCCTCACAGAGCTAGTTTGGATTTCTTTCTATGTTGGCTCTTCTATTATGAATCTTGATCTAGAAGCTTGCTACTCTGTGAAGCCTTGTTTCCTCAAAAGAGCTAGTTTATATTTATTTCTATGTCAATTCTTCTATTATGAATCTTGATCCAAAAGCTTGCTACTTTGTGGAGCTCTGTCTCTTTAAAGAGCTAATTTAAATTATTATTTTACTACTTTGTGAAGCCTTATCTTGATTGCAAATTCAACTCATGGGTTGCAAGATCACTTATTTTCCCTTGAGCACTTTTGTAGTGTTGTGGAGATGCAAGTTAATATCAACAAGACTAAAATTATGATTTTTTCTAACAAAAGAAAGCAAGCAAGCTAGCATAAGTTTCACTTTGAGGGCAACACTCTGTTAGAAACACTGAGAGGGGGGGGGGGGGGGGGGGG
>MU225542.1:1848263-1874010 GCA_018584345.1 Thuja plicata
AACCTGTTAAAGTTCCTTTGCCCTGTTAGAAGCAATCTTTACAATTTGAGTACAATGACCTGGTTAAAGGTCTGACCCTGTTAGGAGTCTTTTACAAAACCCTGTTAAAGGTATATGGCTCACTGCCCAATAGGGTGAAGGATACAACCTTCTGAAAGATGATATACACTATATCAAAATGAATTGGTGTGATGACACTACTGTCTGATCAGTTCCGTGTATGCGCAAATGTTCTTACTCTCTTAAAGAGCTATATCATATACTAACTTCATTGTACTACACTTCTGTATCTTCCTCTTATATAATAATCGACGCTTGTAACATATCTTTACATTACATACTTATATGTTTATATCCGAATAGGCGCGACCCAAAACAAAACACTAGTCGGCCCTAAAACAAAATATACAATGCTTCCTAACAAGTCGGCTCAAGTGTGTTTACTACAATGTTAATTACATCATTACAAACATAGAACCAAAGGCGCTTAGCCATTACATTACAAAATAATTCACGCTGATCAAAACAGTAGTCAGCTTCCATGCTCTGTCTTCTGGACTGTTGGTCTACTGATCCGCCTGTAACTTTGCCGTACTGTTGTTCCATACTATGCGTGTCTGGATGTAGCATGTACACGTGTCATACAACATATATCTGAACGCGCATACGCTGACTCGATCTCTCACACGTGCGTTGATCGTTGAGTATCTCTGTCTGCCCTGTTTTCCATACTTAGTCATTTTGTCTTTCATGACAGAAACTAAACATGACTTTGTTGCCATGATGACAACACAAAAATGAGTCATGCATCTTCAGGAAGTCAACTTGCCAACACACTCTTGAAGAAGTTAAGGAGTACAAACATCTCAACTTTGACTTCAACAATAAGTTGATTTGGCAGGGCTGTAGAAAAAAAGAGAACTTTGGGTGGATGGAAGGCACTCTATTCTCTTCAAAATAGGTGCAAAGAGGCTGAACTTTGGGATTTGAAAACTATCTAGGTTGTTTTCAGGCTTCTAGTGCTTCCAATTGTGCTTTATGGATGTGAATTGTGGGCTAGTAACACTTCTATTTCAAAGTGGAAACAAATTGAGAGAATTAAAAAATGATTGATCACAACCAAGTTTAAGATTAAACGTTCAGTTAACTATGACATTTTGTTGAGTGAAGTGAGAGCATTTCTTATTGAAGCAATTGCTATGATGTGTCTCATAGGTTATTTGAAAATAATGAACATGGAAACAAGTAGACGACCAAACATTTTTTTTCAGTGATAGTTTGGGCAAAAGAAAGAAGACTTGGATGAGACAAAACACCAAATGGATGAGTAAATGAAATATATATTTAAATGCTTGTCCCATTGGCAACAAAGAGATAAAAGCTTTCATTTTGGATAAATTTGGCAATCATACTTTGAGTAAAGTGCTTGAGAGGAAAAATAAATATTATATTGAGGAGTTCAATCCCATTTGTTATCTTTTTCAAAAAGTGTATATAAAGGCGTGTATCCCTTACAGAGCCAAAATTCTTATTGCTCAATTAAGAATTAACTCTCATCAACTTCGATGTGAAACTGGGCGGTGGAATGCCCAGAAGAAACTTGAGAAGAAAGGGTATGTCTCCTTTGCACTTTTAGGGCATTGAATCTTAAAAGACACTTCATTAGGGATTGTGATGCTTATAGCGACAAGAGAAATTATATTAATGTCTTGACAATTGAGTCATAGGACAATCTTCTTCATAAAGAGAGTGTTGATAAATAAGAAAAGCTCATCATCAACTTGCATAAAAAAAAAACATGAAACTCTTTAAAATAAATATTGCTAAATTAACTTGACCCATAAACTATTTAATATTTAACCTCATAAACTTAAAGAATTATTTTTCTACCTATTCACCTTGATGTGACTCCAATAGAGTCCAAATGCAAAAGAACACTTGTGTTCAGTCTCTTTTGTCAAGACGCCGAGTTGGGGAATTCAAACAATCATCATTTCCCTCCTCGGAGAAAAGATACGTGCGCCAACTAGATATCAAATTTCAATTAATAACTAACCCAGCGTCCACCCGACATAGTCATACTGACGTGAATGAAAATACAAACAGTAGGCGTATCTACTGGTATCCGCAGTCGTAGCCGTACGCGATACATTTAAAAAACCTCCTGGAAGATCACATTTCGCTGCACTTCCAGAAAACTTGTCCTTGAAATTTATAATTCGAAAAGTCCGCTTAGATTATTCGATCTGTAAGTGTTTTCTTCGTTTTTTGGAGCTCTTTTGCCTCGAAAATTGTTCAAGTTGCAGACAATTTTGAATTGCGTTTTTGCTTTTCTTTTCCTCCTCCTTGCCCAAAACACGTTTGTAAGGGTCCAAGTTCAAATTCCGTCCCGTTTGACGGAAAATTATCTCCGTCCCCTACTAAAATAGCAGCCTTTTCTGCGAAGTGGGTACGCGCTACAATAGTATCTTCAGAAATTCCTGTTGTAATAGAGAATGGGCATTCAGAATGACTTAATGGGTCACGCCAAGTTTTGCCAAGAGGGGATATTTTTAAGGACATGTTGTGAGTGATGGTCAATATGTAGGGCTCTTTTTGTCTTGTTGCTACGGCTTGTTTATGTTTTGATTCATAATGAATGCATTCCATGGCCCATTCCACGGGCTTGAATACATTGCTGGTTTTATTCCATGTTCTGGGGGTCTGGGTGGGATAATCATATAGAGATTTTGATACGTCTTTCCCCCAAATTTATGTAGTTTCGTAAAAAAATCTTGGAGGATTCGTCCCCCAATACTACTTGCATTTGGAGAAATCTTTATGCAAAGTGGTTTCTGTTTTGAAATCTAGTTCTAGGAATTAGGCCTCAACATTATCTATATTCACTAGAAGTTCAGACACAGTTCTGGATCGAATACCTCAGGGTTTCTGGTCGTTTTGGTCAATCTATTTGGTTTTGTTTCTGAACCCAATCAGATTTGGCAATGAAAAATGGGTTTTATTCAGTCTTGAACTGTTGTTTGAGTTTCTAATTTCTTCGAATATTTGTAATAAACTTCATCTACTTTTTCTTGCATAGTTGGGGCTTTCGGAAACACAAAATCTGAGGGTGCGTGCTCTCATCTTACATTGTGGGGAGGAGAATGATCTACTTGTGATCCTTACGACTGCAACAAAGGGAGGCAGGAAAACAGGGTACCGTGTTCTTGGTTTCGTACTCTAGTTTGGGTTTAGCTTGTCAAAGGAAATGGCATCGGACATTTTACACTGCGCTGGTCTGGAAGAATTGAACGGTTCTATTGATCCACCCCATTTGCTTGCTCCGGGTTCAGAAGGATGTGAACTTAAAAATTATGTGAACACAACAGTAAAATCGTTGGTGGATGCTGTCAGCAGCGTCCATGAGCTGCTAGAATGTCCAGTATGCATGAACTCTATGTACCCTCCCATTCATCAGGTTTGGCTTTTCCCTTGTACGCATTTTTGTGTATGCATATGATTTTTTGTGACATGGAGGACATTTTTTTTCCAGATATCTGAGTTACTCTAAACCAAGCCTGGTTTGCATAAAGTGAATGCCTATGTTGAATGTAAACAAGTATAGTCACGTTGCACCAGGGAAAACTTATGTGGGTTTCTTACGCCAAATGGATAGTATCAGATAAAGAATTCAACAATTATAATCCCCCATAATAGTTTACCGTAACTTATTGGCCAAGATCATGTATAAGTTATAAATATGTTAACAGAATCACCAATATTTGCATGAATCAGAAGCGATTTTCCTCAAGTATCATGCTATAACACATTTATCATTTGCTGAAATAGAATGGTTTGTCTACTACTGTATACTTGTACTAATTTCCTTCCCAAAGTTTTATCCTAGCATCAGACAACATATCGCTGCCCTTATATCAAATAAATCTGTCTCTTTCTTATAGAGGGAAAAATATCAGAGGTAGATGAAAAAAAGGGAAAAATAACTTTGGTCACTTTTGCAGACATTCTGAAATTGGCTATACATTTGAAACGATATAGAATCCATGAAAGAACTGCGCGGCTTTGAAGAGATCTTGAAGTGAAAAGTCTATCTTGCACAAGATACACATGGATGAAAGACTATTCTTTAGTTATTGGCGTGGTTGTTTTCCAAACTTTTAGAGACATTTTCCTTTGATTTCTTGATAATATGCGGCCAAAGAGTTAAGGAATGGGGTCAATTTTGCCAGCTATACAGAGTTGTATGTACTATGTAGGACTGGGTAAGAAAAGTAGGACAGCACGCAATTTAACTTCTGAGATGGTTTTTGACAAGATACCTTGCACTGAAGGGTCCAAGGCAAAGAAGATGCCGATATGATTATGACCATGGAGATTGCATCTGACCCGGAATCTCTTTACTTTCGTTTGCTTACTTTATTTTAGAAATTATGATGGAGACTTTTAATTCAGAATCTCTAAACAGATCATTTTCCATGAATTAAGGAGATTTTTACAGAGATGCAATTTGCATTTGGCCATTGGAATTAGTGACAATGGATATTTTCTTGGTGCTGGAAGTGAAAAGTGCAAGATTGTTGGATACGTGTTAAACTTTGAACGTTCTACAGGCTGCGAGGGGAAAATGCTTTGAATTATTATGGGTTGTTTCTCGGTTGACTGTTTATACCTGTTGTATTTCTAATACTGATTAGTGCTATAGTAACATGCCCATGAGTACTTGCACATGGGGTAACGTTAAGGAAGAAATATCTTATTAATATTGTGAACTTTTGATTTAATACAGTGAGTGCTGTTTTTGTTGGGTTTTTTAGAAAGGGTTTGACAGGCTTAATATTGTGATTGTGCTTTTAATTTTTTTTGTTGCGTTTAATATTCTGTTAGCATGGCTTCTCCCTCTTAGGTTTATTGGTATGATTTCTCTTCAAAGATTCAAACAATCTGCAACTTCTTTGAAGTTTGTCATTTTATAAACTAGACTTTACAGATCGTGGTTTATCGGTATGATTTTTCTTTAAAGATCTCAAACAATTTGCAACTTGTATGTCAGGAATCTGTAACAAATGGTGGAAAATTAAGGATTAGTTGATATATTATGTCAGAAATTTATAACAATGTCAAATATCAATAGAAAATTTAATTTGCTTCAATAGAAGCATATTAATTGTAATATAAGATTACAATAACTCTTTCAAAGTTTCATGAGTTGAAATTTCAGTGTTTAAAGTTAAACTGATAGAAAATAATTTCTTGTTTACTATTAGTCAACTTTATAATGAATAGGCTTTCTGATTTAAGATAGAGCAAATAAGAACGTTCACAGAGTTCTTGATTTGTGTGTGGAGCATCAATTGGCGAGTGTTGAATGGATTCGATTTATTTTGAAGGAAGATGTAATATTTAAACAAATTGGGAACACAATGACCGGAATGCATTCTGTTTGATTTATATCATGCTCTTATGTAGATATCACACATAAAATATGGATTTATTTGTTAAACGTCAGGCAGATTATGATAATCACAAATGCCTGAATAATGATTATTTCAAATCCCCAATGCATCAGTTACCATTCATCGCCAACTACTGACAATCTGGGTTTTGTTGGAGCTTTTTATCTTTGCCTATAATATTCAGCAAAATTTGCAATTATTATCCTTCTAAGCCTTGTTTCAAACAGAAAATGCATTTTACAACGGGATTGTAGATGTCTGGTTGTCATCATCCCAATATAAGTATTCTAGACTCAAAAGTTGGATACCAACGGAAGACTTATAATATGTCTTTCTTTGTTGAAAAGAGTTGCCTTGAGTTAGATCAGATCCAATGGTTACAGGCAAGTACACAACAATATCAGGTGTGAGAAAGTGGCATAGAATATGCATTCCCGCTGTTGGGCAAATATATATAAATCAGTGAGTTACAGGGTGCTGAATGTTGGTGATTATTAATATTAATGCATGAATTCCTCTCACCTGATATTTGCCTTAGAAAAACAGTTAGTCAAGTCATAATTTATGAAAAGATGTTGCATCCGAGAGAAAACTTAATCATTTGAAAGTTGATTTTGATTTAGCCCTGCTTACATAGCTGCTATAGTTGAATTGTCTTTAGTTCGGTTTTTCAGATTACATATGCAAAACACGCCACAATTGTATGGAATTTGGTTTGGTGGATACATTTTTCCAAAGGCTAAACAGTGGTGTTATTTCTGGTTGTGTGACATTTCTGCGAAATATAGTGCCATTAAATAAAGCATATTGTGCCCAGTGGCTCAAAATAAGTATAACCATGTTGCAGGTGAGAAACTGATGCTGTTGTGATCACATCTAAGCAACCACGTGATTGTGAAGTGTGAACAAGCAACGTTATTTTAATCTTTCCACTGCTCCCACTGAAATTCTGTTAACATTCTCATACATTTTAAGAAATGCTGCAATTTATGAACCTCATTATGTTGATTGCAAATTTTGGTTGGCACTCATAAAATTTCTGGCATACCAATCTGTTTTTCTATGCCTTCCTCTTTCGATCTTACATCTCTAAAGCTTTTGCAATGGTTCAACTGCTATTCCTTTGTTGTTTGTGGAAAAATAACTCAGAAGTTATCTTAGTCAGCTTTGCTGCAGCATTTCTGAGAAGTTATTTTAATTTAAAGACCTGGCAGATTTGTGAATATGATAATCATTTGCATTAAATATTGTTATTGTTGACATAGTTAAGACCTTTAGAGACACCTCTTTCTGATTTTTAGGAGTTAAGTGATGGCAGGCTGTGAATTAAATAAACATTTCTCTTGTGAAATATGTATACTGACAGCCTTTCTCATGAATTTTGATTGCAGTGCCCAAATGGTCATACGTTATGTCATGTATGTAAAGCAAGGGTCAATAACCGGTGTCCAACCTGCAGGTACGAACTTGGTAATATCAGATGCTTGGCTCTTGAAAAGGTCGCGGCATCTTTAGAGCTTCCATGCAAATATCAGTGTTATGGTTGCCAAGAGATATTTCCTTATTACAGTAAATTAAAGCATGAAGCTCAGTGCCCTCTGAGGCCATACAACTGCCCATATGCAGGTTCTGAATGTAAGGTAGTAGGTGATATACCATCTCTGGTGGCTCATTTGAGAGGAGATCACAAAGTTGATTTTCATGATGGTCCCACCTTCAATCACCGATATGTAAAGTCAAATCCACATGAGGTTGAGAATGCTACTTGGATGCTAACAGTGAGCCCTTTTATGCTCTTAAACACAATCTCATCTCTTCATTTTTTCCAGCATATCTTGGATATGTTGTTTATTTATTTTATTTTTAATTGCAGGTATTTAATTGTTTTGAGCAATACTTTTGTCTACATTTTGAAGCATTTCAACTGGGCACAGCCCCTGTTTATATAGCCTTTTTGCGTTTTATGGGAGACGATAATGATGCTAAGAACTTTAGCTACAGCCTTGAGGTTGGAGGTAGTGGTCGGAAACTGACTTGGCAGGGAATTCCTCGAAGCATTAGAGACAGTCACAGAAAAGTTCGTGACAGTCATGATGGATTAATTATACAACGAAATTTGGCACTCTTTTTTTCAGGCAGTGACAGAAAGGAATTGAAACTTAGATTAACAGGGCGCATATGGAAAGAACAATGATCTTTTGAACATCTCCTGATGAGGACAAGTATCATGCTCCATTTGCTTTATCTTCTCCCTCTGGCTAGTGAATCTTATTGTAAAATATTTTATCCCTTCAAGAAATGAACTCTTATTGCAAGGTCATCAACAGATACAAGGATGCTATTTAGGAGAGTCTGATAGTTGACTGCAATGCATGTCATGTGAATTTTCTGCATGTACCAACTTTTATAATTGTCAAACACTATGTACTTTCATTTAGTTGAAAGCTCAGCATTTTGGCTTGTTAAATGACAATTATCAAAAGTTCGTTAATCGGCCTGTAATTTGACATTACCAAGTGAGGAGAGGAGTGCACGGTGGTTGTTGCCTGTTGCGAAGAAGAAACCCAAAATTGAAACATTTTTTATTAGAATATTCAAAACAAATAAACTATGAACCTGAAGAGAATGGTGGGATAAGGATTTAACTATTGTGTTTGCAAAGTCTAAAGGGGACAAAGTTTTTCCTATGCCTTTTAAGAGTTTGTAAGAAGCCCGCTTACTGTATGCAAGTAAAATTTAATATTGCAAATTTTATTGTCCTTAGAATTCTCTTTAGAACATTTGTACAAAGTAGTGTAAAAAAGGCAACCTGTCTTGAACTGAATTGTTTTCTGGAGGGTTGGTGAGGGATGTGCTTGTACAAGGAAATAATGCTATGGCGAGATGTTTTTTGTCTGTTTCAGAATATTATAGGCTAAACCAAATGCATTTCCATACACTTTGGGTGCTATTTTGTGTTTCCTCTCAAAGTAGCTTGATTACAAATCATCGCCAACAAAAATTGACCTGAATGCCACTCAAATTAATTAACATGTACTATACATGGTCCAGTATTTCAGATCAAATTATAACCTTTGCAGGATTGCCCTTTGACATTTGATAGCTCTGTTAATGATCAGAATTGCTTGTTGAGTGCATATAACGAGTAGTTGCTTGGTATTTAGCTCGAGTGTGGCAATGATTTTGGATTGTAGTTGTGGATTGACCATTGTGTAAAAGGTAATAGTAGTGGCACATGCATGTATAATATCTCACATGCAATTTAGGTTTACAAGGTTGGAATTACTATGTAAGAGATTGCATTTTGATTCCTGAAAATGATGTATACCGCCTTACATCAAATGCCCACTATTTGAATAATTAAAAATTAGTTTGGTCGGTATATTTTGGTGTAATAGAAAAAAAAAAAAAAGAGGTACACATTGGAATATCAGAACCACTTCAGAAGAAACACGGCAAAATAAGTGTGACAGGGGAGAGTACCTAATAATTGAGTATGTGCCAGTAGCTGTGATAGTACATGTTGATTTAATGTCCAATATTTTTTTGAAAATATTGTACCAATAGTTGTGACTAAAGTTGTTGTTGTTGTTGATAATTACCCATAATCAAATAAAATTTATTCCTTAGATCTAAAAAACAACAAATCATGTAATGCCACATTAGTGCATCAATAAAATATGACTTTTAGTGAAGAAGTATTGCTTTCACTTTTTGTTGGACCTTTTTGAACACCTTGGCAAAAAGCATGCTGATGTGGCATCATATTTGACAATGTGGCTTTGAAATGTTGCTTATAGGAAAGGGACTTGCCAAGTAAGCTGCTGTATAAAATTGAGAATGATTTTAAATTTCCACATTAGATTTTGAGAAGGGTGAAATTAGGGTGCTCAACTAGTAGGTCCTTTTGCCTAGATTATGATTGCTCAAAATTAATAGATTTTTTCAAGTGCTATGCTACCATAAATATATGCTTTGTAATTCATTAATTTGTTACATTGCACTCCAACAGGCTATAGCTTTGTTTCTAATAAGTTTTTATCTTCTAAAAAGGGAATGAATTGATATCTACACTAAAAAGGGAAGGGATTCATACTTTTGTAGATGCGCCTTATGCACTTAGCCACATGAATTCATTTACTTAAACTAAGAAAGAGTGAAGCAAGGGAAATTTGTAGTAGAGCCCACCCTAAAATCTAAGGGTAGTATAAGTTGAATCATAGCTTGGAGTATTAAATTAGGTCTTTTTAGTATTCATGGCTCCAAGTAGAAATTTGTGTTGTACATTTTTAGATTGAATGCACACATGTTATCAAACTTCATTTTCACTTTGACTGTAACAATATTCTAGTTGTATTTTCAAATTGTATCTTTCAAAATAAAAATAAAAATGATTAAGTGTTCATTCATCTATATGTTTAGGTAGTTTTATATCCATCTAATAGGATAGGTATTTGTGCATCCAACAAGAAAGGCAGTCAATCATCCAATAAGACAAGTTTAATGCTTAGTTTAAAGTTTTAGATTTAGGGACTATCCACTCCTTCAAGTCTCTTTTGAATGATTACACTTCTTTTAATGAAAGTGCATTGAAGTGGAATTGTTTGAGGATATAATAAATAAATGTTAGAATTTATTTTAGAATTTGGTTTTAGAAGTTTTAAGGAGTCAAGCAAATATGATCATTACTAAATAGGATCAATGAGTAACAAATGTTTATTTTTCTTTTTTCATTATGTTTGAAACAATTAAATTCAAAAGTAAATTGTTATCCATTCAAAAATTTACATCTATCAATTTTTTTTGAAAAATTGAATTGAAAAAAATAGATATATGATGATTTTTTTAGTTTAAACTTACAAAAATTTGCATCCTTCAAATTTTAAAAAGAAATTGAATTGAAAAAAATAGATATATGATGATTTTTTTAGTTTAAACTTAAGAAAAGGGCTCTTAATATTTAGTTTCACCAATCAAGTCCTTAATTACTAACTTCAAAGAAACCAAACATATATTAACTCCTTTTATAAATGTATTAGTCCATGCTTGCTTTGGCAGGGACTAATGTTTTTTAATTTGTTCTTCCAAAACTGGACAATCTCTATAAAATTCGACTTATCCTATGGTCTGTTCGAATTTTTCTATTCAAATAAAATTTTGATTTTCAATTTTTAATTTTTGATTGGCTATGTTGATTTTCCCCAGCAGTATTGTCCATTTCCCAGGAGAAATATTAGCAGAAAGTAAAGCCGCTGGAAACACGGCATCCTCCCTGCATTTCACGTGTCTAGTCAAGCTTGCACAGTTGTCATTTTGTAAAAGGTTCACGCTGTGTGTGCTGCCACATTTTGCATACATGCGTACTAGGGCTTTGCAAAAGATGGCAATGGCTGTCTTTACGTTACCATCAATTCGATACCTCATGACTGATAGGGGTTTTAGGCACTGGTTTTTCGATCTTGCATTTTACAGATGGCACAAAATTGAGGCAGAACCCTTTGGGAGAGCTGCTTGTGTTGTAGCATCTTGGGGCATTTAGTGCTTGTATAAAGCTTCCCGTGGGCAAGTAAAGCTTTTCTTTTTAATTCCATTAGACTAAGCTTCCTTGACCGCGTTTGCCATGAACCCTATTTTAATGTATGTTAAATGGTAAATACGGATTGAATTTTACGGGATTCCAAAGCTAACAAATTGCACAGTAGCAGGATTCCTCACCGCGACCTAATCTTACGAGAATAAAAAGGAGGGGAAGGATTGCAAATTTGGGTTCGTTGACGCGAATTTCTGCACGCACGCAATCCATGGAACAGCTCGTCAATTTCGTCACCCGTCCACCCAGGTTCGAATCCTTGACTGTTGTTTTATTTGTCGAGTCTTTTTCTTCAAGCTTGAATACGATGAAGTCGAAGCTAATGCGTATTGTCTGCTTTTGTTGTTTGTTTTTATGTAATTTTCATCTGGTTTGTCTTGTGAAGTTTTCTTTCAATACGAATTGGTGCAAACTTAAACGTTATTGATCAGGTTGAAAATTTGCCTTCCAATAACTTTGTTATTGATTTCAAACAACCACGGACGCTGTGAGAAAAAGAACTTGGTGGAATTCAGATAAAACCAAAACAGAGCTCTTCTTTGATTGTTTTCTATACCACAGAAAACGAATTTTTGTAGGGTTTGAAGTGTTGTTTTGATCTATTTTTATGTGTGCATACAATTTCTGCTCAGCACTAATGTTGCGAGCGAAGGTAATTTCGACTGTTAGAAGAAGCTGTCTTGTAATGACTCTTAAATTTTACTGGAAAGACCTACAAGTGCTATTGAAAGATTTTGACACTGTGGGATCTATGAAATTAAAAACATTTGTTAGGTGCCATTAAAGAAAAAATGCGTTAGGGTTAATGCCTTTTCCTTAAGAAGGACAAATTAACGTGGTTGTCAGAATTTCAATTCATGTCTATATGGACTATCTGTGGTGAGGATTCATGTTTATCTGTCGGCAATGTAATTCAGATTTGAGCAACAAATCCTTTTCAACGACTTTTACTTTGAAACGAGAATACCTTTTAAGTGCTATTGAAAAATGTTTCCTATACCTTATGGTTTTGTTCAAATGAGTGTAAATTTTGCTTGGATAGAGCTTGTTATGTTGATCTCAGAAAGAGAAAGAGAAGTTTAGCTGGGCAATTTTCTTTCCTCAATCCTTCAAATCTCTCAAAACACACCTCGTTCCATTTTAGGGTTTTACTGAAAAGAAAAATAGATCCCTTACACTTTTAGCCAAGACCTCTGTCATTAGATTTTTGGTAGATTTTGGAAGTCCCCTATTGAACCTAAAATTAAATATTTTAAGTGGCTTTTAATTTTGGACAGACTCCCTATTCGACAGGACTTCTTCTCTGCACAAAATTGTATTTTTTGTGGCTCCCTTGAATCTGGTAGACATATCTTTCTTGACTGCAAATTTGCCAAAGAAATTTGGCGTATGTTTGATATTTTCATTCCTTATGATGTTAATATATTTGAGATTGTCTTTGGTCATATTAATGGTATTAATAAAGAGCTTAACTTGTTCTAGCAGATACTATCTTCTAATGTTCTGTGGCAGCTCTGGAAGTGCAGGAATGAGGAAAGATTTCAAGGTAGTACCAGGGTGCTTACTGAGCCTTTCATAAGTCTCACATACTTCAAATTTTTTTTGCAGATTCAGATCACAATGAGGGTTGAGAAGGACAAATTCAAGAGACTGCTGAAAAGTGGTCATGCCACTTTCTTCACATATGAGGTCAAGGATGCTCATGCATGGAGGAAACATATTGACAACCTGCACTTATTTGAAAGAACCATTAAAGATTTCAACCGGGAGCTCAAAAAGAACAGCAAGCTGGCCTCAGATAATATGATCCTTCTCTTGCACCAGGTTCAAAAGAAGAAGAATATTGTCTGGATGGAGGGTACCAAGCGCTGGATTGCGTGGGTCGATGAATATAACAATATCCTAGTTTAAGTTTTATTTCTGTCTATGTTTGGATGTCTATAATTACTGTTAAACTTTGATACTCTTGTGTGAGGCCCTGCCTCTGTTATTAAGTGCCACGTATGGCTTGTACTTACTTTTAGTTTAGTAATTAATTGTAATTATAGTTTGAGTAAATTAATTATATTTTATTATATATAATTTTATTTAATATATAATTATAATTATAATCATAATAATAAAGAATTTTAATTTTTAGATTGTGCTATAACATTATAAAAGAAATTGAAATTAATTATTGTGACTAATTTTACTTGTCCTTTTTAATTTAGGTCATATAAAGTGAAATATTAAAAAATAAAAACTATATATATTATGATTGTTAATTTTAATTTGAAATTGGTATTTAACCTATATTCAAAATGTTTAAATTGATTTGGTCAAATCACATATGAATTATTTTACTTTAATATTTTATTTAAGAAAAAATAATAATTATAAATGAAAATGAACTCACATGATTTTTTTTAATATAATGTATAATTAATATAAAATAAAATTTAAAATACATAATTTTAAAAATATGAATAGAAATAAATATATATTATGATCAATTATACATATAGCAGGTTATTATTTAAATTGTAATTTTGTATAAAAATTGACACTATAAACTAAAATAAATTTATATAATATAATTTGTAATTTCAAATTCTATTGATTAATAATTAATATAAAATTAAAAATATGAAAAACAAACCACCCAAATAAAAGAATTATTTTAATTTATTTTTATAATAATTATATTACAAAATATTATATAATTTAGAAATTTTAATATGTATATTATATGAAAATTTTAATAATTTAATATAGGTAAAAAAACACTGATTTATGATTGGTTGATTAGTGCAAAACTAATTCACTATTTGTGGAGAAGTGAATGCAATAGCAATAGTATATTGCCTACGACAAGTACAATAAGAGGCACAATTGCATTATTTAATAACAAATAAATTATTCCATTGATTCAAAAGATTGCAAGAGAGCACTGTATAATTTTTTTATTTTAAATAAATTGAGAAAGTCTTTTTACATTTTTTAATTTTTTCATACAAGTCTAAATTTAATATAAATAGATTTTCCTTTTTAATTTAAAAATAGTTTAAAAAATTTGTGAAAAATAGCTTATCCAACAATCTATTATTTGATATTTAAAATTTTTTTTTTATTCATATCATTCTTATACTCATTTTCATATCATTCTTATACTAATTATTTAAAAGACATCTTTATTCATATCATTCTTATACTTATGCATTTTTTTAATAAAGGACACCCTCTTTTGATATATAATTAAATTTCATAAAATCCCAATGCAAAGATTTATTTTTCTCTTTAAAATTATAATAGTTAAAATTTAATCTTACATCAATTTAATAAAATTTTAAATAATTTAATTTGATAGAAATTGATTATGGAGGCAACGACTATGGACGCAACAGGTTTGACAGAGGGAGGCACAGGCAGTGGCAACATCTAGAGATGCGTCCAGGGTAGACTTCTCAACAGTGGAATAAGGTGGCTGTGACCAGAAGTCAAGGGTTTTTGGGCAACAAAGGAAATGATGTCTTCCAGATGATGCAATTTGACAGAAATTGATGGCCTTACAATATGAATCGCTCCCAAGGTTTTGGTAAAGGGTGCCGACCTAATGGTCGAGCGAGTTGGAACCCTCCTCGCCAGGATCTCTCAAGGAGCAGAGAGGAATGGTCGGGGTAGGGAGAATAGAGAACCTTTTTTCATGGAAGCCAAGTGGATCTTTTCATCAGCCAAGAAAATTTAGTTTCAAGCAGATTGAGGATAAATTTTGGCGCCCTAAAGAATCGAGCAAGGCTATGCCCAACAACAAAATGATGACGACAATCCAAGATACTAGAGAAAAGGTAGATAAGTCTGTTCACATTAGGGCTTCCTCTTTACTGATTAATAATTCCCAATGGATTGATTCAATTAATAGGTTACAAGAAAAAACCTTTTTATGAAGTGGATTGGACCTTGGCCTTCAATAGCAAAAATCCAAAGGTGGATGGATGAACATTGGGGGAAGAATTTTGAGATAAAAACCCTAACAAATGAGTTCCTCTTGGTAATAAGCCCTTCAAATATGGATAAGGAATGGATCCTGAAAGGGGGCCCATATATGTTGGATGGGAAAGGCATATACATTGGAGACTGGAAACCAAACTTTAACCCAGATACAGAGGAAGTGGAAAATATCATTGTTTGGTTGAAACTTAAAAATCTTCCATGGGAATATAAAGATGAAGAGACTTTAAGGATGATTGGAGATAGTCTAGGGATATTCTTACAATCTGAGGAAGCAGCAGATGAAAATTATTTTTACATCTACTCAAAAGTTCTCATCAAACCGAAAAAATGTTATCAAATTCTAGATTGTGTAGTCCTAGGATCAGCGAATGGTGAATGGAGGTTAAAAATTGAGGTAGACAATACCAACATTCATATTGAGGTAGAGAAGGGCTATGAGAAAGGCAAAGGACTTGAAATTAATAAAAGTGTGGAATGGATTAAAAGGACAGAAGAGAGCTGGACTAGATCACCTCCTTGGTCCATATATTTTGAGGAAGAAATGATAGGGAGGAGAATGTTAGATGAATCAAAAAAATCCCAAGTATTAGACAGTTAGGGGATTTCAACGGAGGGACTCAGAGGCACAAGGGAGATTGCTAACACCTCTCAAACAACAACTATGGACAACCCAGTGTCAACCCAAGTTGTAAAGGAGACACCCCTATCTCTGTCAAAGGAAGTAACCAATATTGATAAAGCGGAGACACAAAAAATGGGGGATGAGTCTGGGCAATCTCTAATTGTGCCAGACTCATTAGAAGAAAATTTACACACTCCCAAAAACTCTTTGAAGATTAATGCTGATAGAAGTTGAAAACTGCATTTCACTGTAGATGGTGTATTTCATTCAGAACATATGGAACATGCCCAAGAGGAAAAGGAAATACAACTCTTAGATCTATGCAGAGATATTCAAATCTCCCCTATCAAAAACTTGGAAAATTCTATAGAGGATATGCAGGATAATGAAGTGAATAGTTGGAATTCAGATTCAGAATATGATTCTTAGGAGGAAGAAGCATGGGCTGAGGACTTCGGAATACAAGATCAGATGGATATCTTGGAAAAAAGGAAAATAAGTCAAACTGAGTCACTGATTCAAAATCCAGACGTAAAGGAAAAGAAAAAGAGAGGTCCTAAATCAACCAAGGCAAAGCTTTCCATTGTTGGTAGTGCAGCAGACCAGTCAAAATTGCTGAGATGGGGAAGAGGCTATCCTTCTTCCTGAAAGCCATGAAAATACTATCATGGAATGTCAGGGGCTGCAATGCCTCTAACGAAAGGCGCTTGGTCAAGCGATGTCTTGATCAAGCCCAACCAGATTTAGTTTACTTACAAGAAACAAAGTTAAGTGGGGGAAGGAGTGATACAGTTTGCAAGGAAATTTGGAATGTGGGAAGCCTCTACGTAAGGAAGCGGTAGTAGCTTTAGGAGGGTTAGGAATTTTATGGAAGGATATAGGGATGAATGTTAGCTTGGTAGAGGAGGGTAGTAATTAACAGTTAGTGAAAGTTCTCTCCTTCCAGATGAATGTAAGTTTCATTGCTCTCAATATATATGGACTGTGCAATCAAGCTATGAAACAACAGTTATGAGTTACCCTCACAGAAATTATTAGTAGAATTAAGGAAAACATTTTTTTTCTTGGGGGATATTTCAATGCCATTCTATCCCCAACAGAAAAATTGGGAGGAAAAGGGTGGATAAGTCAAAGCCAAAAAACTTTTGCAGACTTTGTCTCTACCAATGAATTACAAGATGTTAGTTTTAAAAATGGAGCCTTCACATGGACAAATAGATGTATAGGGTTTAGAAATATTGTAGAAAAGTTAGACAGGTTCCTTCTGGGGGAGCATGAGAGGACACTAAGTGGTTATGTCAAGATGAAATACTAACACTAACAGGGTTGGATCATTTTCCAATATGTTTAAGGATTCTTGAAGATGCAGCTCCTGAACGAGCTCCTTTTAGGTTTGAAAAAATGTGGTTGCGGGAAATGGGCTTTATGGATCTGATTGAGGCATGGTGGACCTCTGCTCCTAGATGATCTAGTAACTGTGATTTTCTCTTTTTTAAAAAAAAAAAAATCAATACTTAAAAGAGAATTCAAAAGTCTGGAATAGAGAAGTGTTTAAGAATATTTTTGTGGAAAAATTTAATCTTGAGGTTGAATTGGTTGTTTTAAATGAGATCGCTTCCCAAGGAGGAATGAATATTAGTATCTACAATCAGGAAATGGAGTTAAATAAAAAATAAAATGAGGTTTTAAACTAGGAGGAGATCTTTTGGAGACAAAAATTAAGAGAGTTATGGTTAAAGGAAGGGGACAAAAACACTAAATTCTTCCACAACTCAGTCAAAGGAAGACGATCCTTGAATAATATTTTCTCTATTAAGGATAATCAGGGTAATATCTTGACTGATCAAGACCAAATCAATGGGGCAACATTAAATCACTTTTCTTCAATTTTTGAAAAGGACACAAGGGTGGCTGGTGACGATGACAACCTTTTGGAGGTATTACCACAGATTATTTCAAAGGAACAGAACTGTATGTTTCTGTGAACTATTATTAAATCTGAAGTCAAGAAATCCCTCTTTAGTTTAGGCAGTGACAAAGCACCTAGACCTGATGCTTTCCCTGCTCTGTTCTTTCAAAAATCCTGGCATAAAATTGGTAAAGAATTGTGTGTGGTGGTAGAGGAGTCCAGAAGGGGGAGATTCATCTTCAAAGACTCTAACAACACCTTTCTAGCCTTGATTCCCAAAAAAGAAAAGAAGGAATCCTTTGATGACTTTAGGCCGATATCCCTATGTAATACAGTCTACAAAGTGATAGCAAAAGTTATGGCAAATAGATTGAAATTTGTGTTACCTTCACTTATATTAGAGGAACAAAGTGGGTTTTCCCCAGGCAGATCCATATATGAGGGAATCATTGTGGTGCATGAATCAATGCATTCAATTAAATTGGGAAAAGATGTTGGCATGATGATTAAACTTGACATCAAAAAGGCATATGACAATGTAAATAGGGGCTTCATGATGAAAGTATTATGGAGATTTGGGTTTGATAAAGTATGGTGTGATCGGGTTCTCAGATGTATATCCAAACCTTGCATATCCATCTTAATCAATGGAAGCCCCCAAGGCTTCTTTGAAACAACTACGGGAATACGTCAAGGTAACCCCCTCTCCCCATTTCTTTTTATATTTCTTGCTGAAGCACTGGGTCGCACAATCAAACAAGAAGGTTCAAGGGGGTCATGGAAAGGACTAAAGATTGCAAGGGGACTGGAACCAATAACTCATTTATAGTTTGTTGATGATACATATCTCATGGGGGAGGCATCTGCATGGGAAGCTAGAATTATCAAATCTACCTTGGACACATACAACAAAGTTTCGGGGCAATTCATCAACTGGGAGAAATCTGAAATTTTCTTCTTTAATACTTCAATACCTATACAGTTCAACATGTGCTTAGAATTTTGGGAATGAAGGTTGGTGTTCTTCTTAAAAAATATTTAGGAATCCCACTCTTTGAAGGAAAATCTAAGGAAAATTTATGGAAATACCTGATTGACATCTATGTAAAAGACTGGATAGTTGGAAAGGTAAACATATCAATTATGCAGGGAACATCTTGATGCTCCAATCAGTCATTTTAGCTATTCCTATTTTTTCAATGAGTTGCTTAAAAATTCCAATCAAGGTGCTGAAATACATTGAACAATGAATGAGAAAGTTCTTTTGGATTGGAGGGCGGGAGGAGGATAAGATACCACTTGTGGCATGGGACACAATCTGTAAATTTCACAAAAATGGGGGGGGGGGGGGGGGGGGGNTCTTCGAAAGTGATAGTTGATCAATACAGCCTTAGGGGAAAAGATTGTATGAGAAATGTACACAAAGCCCTCTCACCTATGGGTGAGAATCCTTAAAGAAAAATATCTAGATTCAATGGAGGATAAACAAATTCTCACAGTCCAGAACCCCCCAAAAGGATCAATGATATGGAATTTTATTTTAGAATGTAGGCCATTTATATGTGATCACTTGTCATGAAAATTTGATGATGGAAGGGATGCTGCATTCTAGGATGACCCTTGGGATGGAAAACCAGCTCTTTCAGATATATATAATTCATGAGATCTTATTGACAGCACAACTAATGTATGAGGAGAAAAGGTTAGGGATTATATGGAACAATGTCTCGGTCCTTTGGGACAACAATGGAGATGGAAAGAGGCTGCAACCATGGGCCTTAATGATGACATTTGCGACTCAATGAAATAGATTTTTGAGGATAGATATTTACATCTATCTGAAGTAACAGATAATATTATATGGTGTGTGGCTAAGAGTGAGAAATATTCAGCAAAATTGGGGTATAAATTACTGATCAATGAGGAAAAAAACAATGATTGGCCATTTCAATTGTGTTGGGATAAGGATTGCTTAAAAAAAGCCAGAGCCTTTGCATGGATAGCTATTCAAGGGAGGATTATGATAGGAGAGAAAATAAATAAATATGGTTTTGCAGGACCAACAATGTGTCCAATATGTAAACAAGCGAGAGAAGATGTAGATCACCTTTTAGTCCATTGTGAATTCGCCCAACAACACTGGGAGATAGTTAGATCAAAATTAAAATTCATTGGACCTATGCAAAATTCTCTATTAGATATATTTAAGTGGTGGATATCTAACCCTTCGAGATCTACTTTATGAAAACTTTGCATTTTTTGTGCCTCAATAATCATATGGGAGATGTGGAAAGAAAAAAATAGAAGAATTTTTCTGGCTACTTCAAAATTTGTGGAGAATATTTTACAAAGGATTAATTCTTCAATAGAAGAAGTAATGAGCTCAGCAGTAAGTAAGCTAAATTCTAATACTGTGTTCTCATCTTGGGATAGTTCAATTCATAAACAGTGGCTGGGAATCAAAATCTGGTATAGAAATGATGGCAGTTGATCAGGTATAATGAAAGCTTGTTAGAAGGATGTGAAGTGGTTTCCTCCAGACACAAGTTGGATCAAGATAAATTTTGATGGATCCTCGAAAGGGAATCCAAGAATCTCAAGCGCAGTGGCTATTGCTAAAAATAGTAAAGGGGAGATGATGACAATTGTAGCTCAAAGGATAGGGGTAGGGACAAATAATGTGGTAGATGCTCAGATAGCTCTGCTAGCAGTTAAATTGGGATGCAAAATGGGGGTGGAGAAAATCCATTTGGAAGGAGATTCGAAAGTGATTATAGATGCTATTAAAAAAGGACATTTGAAAACATGGGTTGTAAACAACATTATAAGGGAGGTGGGATCACTTCTCCATAAATTTAGAGATTTCAGAATCAGTCATACTTTAAGGGAAGGTAGTATAGAAGCTGACAAAGTTGCAAATTGGGCAACAACCTTTGAAAAGATGGATCTACCTATATTTGAAGGTTTTACCAACATAGGAGATGATATTAATAGACATTTCCTAAATGAAGATAGATTTTTTGACACTTTGGAAAAAACAACACCAGATTTAATGAGTTAAAATTGGAAATTTGGTAAAGAGACAAAGTTTCATTTTGCACATTGGAAAGGACAGGGATGACAACACTCTTGTTTTGACAAATGTGGTAATGATGAGATATCAAGGCGGGTAAAGGTAAGATCATTAAATGATCAACAAGATTTATGTTTAAAGGTGGTGGTGTGAAGCGATGGCTCACACAATTTAAGGATCACGTTTGATGGAAGCAATAAAGCTTTGGTATTAAAATAAGATTAATTATCAAACAAATCATCAGTGCACAGAGTAGAAGAACAAAGAGAAAAGAAGTAGAGTGAAGAGGAAAATAGAAGCCACATTCAGCGTTGATTCTAAGAAACAAATGAAGTCCTTCAAAGGACAGGCTAGTTATGAAAGGGTTAAGGGTCTGTTGAAGGTCAAAACAAATAGGATGGTGGAGGGCATTTTGAAGGTGATTGGCCAGAAATTTCAAGAGAGAAAGATAAAGAGGCATACTAACCTAGATGTGATATCAATATTCATCACATGGGGCTTAGAAATTAGGGAGGAAACAAAGGAGGTGGGCTGAATCACAAAGGCACTGTTTGATAACGATGTGCTAGGTGAGCTTGAATCAATTCTTGAATGGTCAATCCCTAGAGTAGGGCATGATATTTCAGAATGCTTTGAAGAGGACGACGAAAAACATCAATTCGGGTTTATTCCTTTTTAAGGTGAAGGGTGAAAGAAAACAAATCTATGATGTTTATGAACACCATGAACGATTGGAAGCAGGTGAAGGATGAAGTTACAATGCAAGAGTGACCGGAAAATGAAAAGGCAGAGAGCATGATGGTGAATGTGCCATGTAATCGTCACACCCAGAGCGACCAAGGTGGAAGGAAATTGGTTGAAGGGTAAAACTCTTGTAATACATTATGTGTGTTTTTGAATTTTTGCCATGATGCATGAAGAAACAAACTAGATGCAATCAATGCCGAAGAGAGAAACTAGCGATGGTGACGACCCTAATTTTGCAGTATAAAGGGCAAATTTTGGAGCAAATACAACATAAAGACCAGATGAGGACAATGCCAAAATGCATAGCTTTAAATTTTTTTTGAATATTATTGTTAATGGCTCTATGATTATGTAAGGTTAAAATGTTTTGAATATAGGGAAAGGATAAATGCTAGTAAAGATATAGGAGATATATGTTGAAGGATGGAATGTATATTTTATTGTTTGTAAAGGGAGAACGTACTCCTATAGATGAAGGGATCAAAGAAGTGTTCTGGTTAGAACTATATTGTAATCATGATGTAACCCGTCTCTTATTATATCAATAAAATACCTATTACTAACCAAAATAAAAATTCAGTAAAGAGAAAAAAAATAATCACCATTAATGTTTTTTTCTCAATTCTTTTCTCCAGTTCTTCTAATCTCTTTATTTTTTTTTAAAAAGTGCCAGATAAATTTTTTAACTTTGACCCAAACCAGGTCACGTGAGCACATTAAATCAATGAAGAAACAAGCCCACTATCACAATGGCCCAACACCACCACTTAAATAGCACACTAACTGGCGAATCCTCTCTAATCTCCTCATTGATTCTTATTATTTAGTTTTATTTAGTTACTCTTGTATCTATACCATTTTCTAATATTTTTAAAACTAGCAGTCACATGCTTTTGTGCGTGCAATAATGATTTGATAGGAGATTTGATTTTTCCCTAAAAATGCTGAAAATATCTAGGGCACAAATAGAGCCATTTTCCTTGCACACATGTTCTTCCTCATAAAATACCTCCATTCAAAAAAATTTGTTCAGTAATAATAGGAAGTTTTGATATTGCTATTAGGATTCAACTGTGTAGTTTTTTGAGTCAAACTCTTTGACCCATGTTTCATGAGTAGTGTTTCACAAGAACCCATCTCTTATGAAAATTAATGGAACACTTAACACTCATTACATCAAGGTGATGATCATAGAGGCTAAGCATTGGGACTTCTTGGGAGGTCAACCATCTCAACATTACTCCATCTCGAGCGTGCTTAACTACAAAGTTTCCTCCATAGTTAAGCACACTCTGCTTGCAACCCCATTTGTAAAACCTTCAACAAGTGTTTCATCTTATGTACCATTCATTAGAAAGCCCCATTGCACTCACCAATTTCTAAGTAGGAGATATTTTCCATAGCAAGCCAACTTATGATATTGCTTTTAGGATTCAACTGTGTAGTTTTTTGAGTCAAATTCATTAACCCATGTTTCATGAGTAGTGGTTCAAAAGAACCTATATCTCATGAAAATGAATGGAAAACTTAGCACTCATTGCATCTAAGTGATTCTCACATACGTGAAGCACCAGAACTTCCCAGTAGGTCACCTATCCTAGTACTACTCTAGCTCGAGCGCTTTTAGATACAAAGTTTCCTCCATTGTTAAGCTCACTCTTCTTACAACCCAGTTTCCAAAATATTTAGAAAGTCTCATGCCTTGTGAACCATTCATTAGAAATCCTCTTGAGCTCACCAATTGATAAGTAGGAGATAATTTCCACAACAAGTCAAGTTATGATATTGCTATCAGGATTCAACCGTGTAGTTTTTGTATTCAAACTCATTGAACCATGTTTCTTGAGTAGTATCTCATAAGAACCAATCTCCCATGAGAATGAATGGAACACTTAACATTCATTACATCTAGGTGATTCTCACAAATGTGAAGCTTCAAGACTTACTGGTGGGTCATCCATCCTAGTACTACTCCAACTTGAGTGATTTTAACTACAAAGTTTTCTCCATGGTTAAGCCCAGTCTTCTTGAAGCCCCATTTGAAAAACATTTAGTAAGTGTTGTGCCTTATTAACCAATAATTAGAAATATCCTCGAGCTCACGAATTGATAAGTAGGAGATATTTTCCTCAGTAAGTCAAATTATGATATTGCTATCAAGATTCAACTGTGTAGTTTTTTTATTCAAACTCATTGACCCATGTTTCATGAGTAGTGGTTCACCAAAAATCATCTCTCATGAGAATTAATGGAACACTTAACACTCATTACATCTAGGTGATGCTCATAGAGGTGAAGCACAAAGATTTCCTGTGAGGTCACGATCCAAGTACTACTCCAGCTCGAGAACACTTAACTATAAAGTTTATTCCATGGTTAAGCCCTTTCTATTTGCAACCCCATTTACAAAACCTTCAACAAGTGTTGTGACTTATGAATCATTCATTAGAAATCCCCCTTGAGAATCACCTAGATGCAATGAGTTCTAATTGATCCATTCATTCTCATAAGAGTTGGGTTCTTGTGAACCACTTCTAATGAAACATGGTTCAATGAGTTTGACTGAAAAAGGTATCGATTGAATAGAACCATTATCAAAACATGTTTTATCTCATAAAGCCTAAGCCATTGAGTGTATAATTTGCAATTTTATTCATGAAACCTAGAGTTAAAAATTAAGTCCTAATCACCTACACTATTTTTTTATTATTGACGTGCTTATCATGCTATATCTTCCTATTCTTTTGAATCAATTTAGTGTCATGTACAACCTCTAAGAATATTTTATTCTACTAATTTAAATATGTAATCCTAGACTTCTAGGCTTCTAATAAATATATACTCACTTCTAGAGTTTTACAACGTGTCTCAATATCAAACTCAATAGAAAGAATAGAAGCCTTACCATATACAAACTAATAAGGGGCAAATATAGTATCACTCTTCCAAGTTTTATTGTAAGCCTATAATTCTTAGAGATAATTTATCTATTGAATCAATTTTTTTTTTGTAGAAACTACTCTCATGAGGATTTTTTTCTAATTCATGATTAGTGATTTCAACACATGTTCATTCACTTTAGAGTGATAGGGAGAAGATATTCTGTGGATGACTTGGTAGCACCGAATAAATGATTAAATCATGACATAGATGAAATGTACCCCTTGATCTAAAACAAGAATTTGTGGTGTACCAAATATCTAGAGGATGTATTTGTATAGGAAGTTTTCCAAATTTTCCTCTCATGCAACTACTAATGCTTTGCATTATGCCCATTTGGTAACATAGTATATATACATAAAAATGTATTGGTTCCCTCTAGATAGTGGGTCGATTGGCCCCACAAAGTCAATCCCCTATTTTTCAAATGGTTCTAAGGAAATTTTAGGTTGAGGGGGCATCTCAATAAAAAGAGTGGGTTTTCCCTTACACTAGAATTGATAACAATATCTTACATATTGAGAAATTTACTTCAACATTGGATGCTAATAATACCCAACACCAAGGATCTTATGAGTAGTTTTGACTATATAATAGTGACCTCTTTTAGGTTCATCATGAAAAGCTCTCAAGATAACGTAGACTTTAGTTTCCTACAAACATCTTATTAGAACATGGTAAATGCACATTCTAAACAACATTCTATCAAAACTTAATATTGAACTCTCACAAATCAATCCCCTATTTTGTTTTGAGCTAAATTGATAAGAGCACTTATTGTAACCAAATAGTATATTTTTTCAAAACTTAGTATATTTTAAATTTTACATGCTAAAAAACACTCCTATACTTAGAATTTCAATGAGATATTTGAGGTGGCAATTGTCTGAGGAATTTCAAGGATAATGTTGCATTGGATTAGGAATGCGAACAATTTTTTGCTGCTCTTTAGATTTGAAGGATTATTATGGGTTTCTTAAGATATCCACTTTTTATATTTGGTGCATATGAGAGGTAGGATCTTCATTATCTCTTTGTTACTCCTTTATTTTGATAAATGAATTAGTTTGACATTAGGAACATTTCCTTTATTCAAAACCATTCATTTCATTGATTATATATTTAGATATGATTAGCATTTGATAAAATCTCATATAGTAATGTTACCATGTAAAAAATTTAATTGAATGGGAAAATTGTGAAATTTGTTGAATATTTGCAGATGCTAAGAGGCAAGTGAATCGCACGGGGTATTCACTTAAGAGGAAATATAATATTGTAGACGTACAAAAATATTAATATTAAATTCCCTCTTATTCCTCTAACTATTTAATTCAATCAATTAAATAGTTTCATAGTTGGTATTTATCAATGATCAAATACTATCCTAATGTATTTTATTTAAATACATTTGCCTCAC
>MU225542.1:1874604-1894570 GCA_018584345.1 Thuja plicata
AATTACTTAGAAATCACATGCTAGGATCAATTTGGTAAATGAATCATAAGTTTCTTTCTTGTATTGCATTTCATTATCATAGTAGCATAATCATTTGAAGAATTTGAGACTAGTTCCTCATACTAGCCCTTGAATATCTTCTTTTGCTCCCAAATCTTGCATTCATAGTTGCATTTTGCATTGGGGATCCACTTCATTTGTGTGTTTAAGAGAGCACACCCACATCCAATCCAAAAAGAGCAAATCAAACAAGCCTCATGGGTGCAACTTGTTTTATCTCTATCCGATGATATGAGGACACTTTGTTTTGTCTTGCTTTCTTTTATCTCACTTAGATTTTAGATGCTAACCCTCTAATGATTTCTTTTTTGTGAGTGATTGCAGGTTGAAATTTTCCTCATACACATTCTGGCATGCCCGGTGGGACCATGTCCCTAAAATCCTTCTAAACTTCTTGTCTTCTTCTCTCATTTTTGCCAAACTCACGGATCGACATCTCTATTTTGTGCAGAGGCGTCTGCGTAGACACTGATTCATGAATCAGTGTCTGCGCTTCACAAATCAGGGTTTGCACAGATACCAATTCACGAATCAATATCTGTGCTTCATGAATCAGTGTCTGCGCAAACACCAATTCATGAATCAGTGTCTGCGCAAACATTGATTCATGAATCAGTGTTTGTGCAAACACTAATTCATGAATCAACATCTACGCAGACACTGATTCAAAAATCAGTGTCTACACAGACACCGATTCATGAATTAGCATCTACACAAACACTGATTCATGAATCAGCATCTGCGTAGACACTAATTCATGAATCAATGCCCTGGTAAGTTTTGTTTTATGTTATTTTGGGCTTATTAAACATAGAATTAACGTTTGCACCCTGAACCAGCGTTTGCGCTCTGTCTGTTATAGTTTTCATCATTTCTAACAGCTTTTCAAGTGGTTTTTTGTGCGCTAACAATGCTTGTCAAAGGCTAAATTTCTAAAACCACTAACTAGTTGTGTTGCAACACCGCTTGCCAAATACAAACTCAAAAGACTACTCATGTTTGTCTTGCAGGTTGCCTAAAATCTAAATCAACCAAATGACCATGTTTGCTATCGTCTTTTTAGGCACCTAGATTAATTAGCTAGATCTTTTTGTCTATTCCAAAGCAAGTGTTAGGGGACTATGCTCTCTTCCCTTTTGGGAAGATCAAAAACCTAGATGCGCTTGCTTTATATTAAACAAATAAATCTTTGGGAAAGAACAAACTTGCCTTGCGTATCTGTGGAGAAAACAATACTAGATAGGAGAGTATGCTCTTTTCCACTTGTGGGAAAATTAGAAATCCAGACTCCTTTTTGTCTCCAATCCAATTTGCTTTTCAATTTAATCCTTTAGATAGGCCTATCGGTTGAGGGAAAAATCTCCCGGGAATGACCCTAATGAGAACGAGGTGTAAGCCACACCAATCCAACTCATGTTAATCAAATTTACTCTTTGGGGTTAAAGCCTCGGGAGTCAATTGGCATTTGAGCTTATACTCGGCTCTCGTCTAACTTAAGTGTGGCCTCGCAGTCTCAATCATGTTTATGTGACCAATTTTGTCAAGACGCTCTATGGGGCTATACGCTTGAATCATGCTTGCATGGACATAGAGGATACAATCGAATGGAGACACTTACTAAACACCCAAAGCATAGAAGCTACCCGATTCACCTCCGAACGATCATTTATTATAGTGTGAGGGGAGGGAAGAATCTCCCCCCAAGATCCCCATCATATGTGTCCCAAGGTATTGTGTTGTGAAAGAGATCTTTGTAGCATGACAACAATACCTGGAAAAAGGCAAAAACATGGGTGCCCTTTTAGTGGTGACACTGCTGTGTGAGCTGAAGAACTACCAAACAATGGGTCTATAATATTTCATTCAAAGCCAAATCCTTAGGTAGAATTGTGCTTGAAGTGTTTGAACAACATTGAAAAATCCAAAACACAACGGAATACCCAACAAACAAAATTTGTCACTTGCTTGTATCCTTCAAGATTTCTTTGTCCCTTGTCAGATTGTTTTCAGACCTATGAATGTTATTTTTTGATTTGATTGTGTTGAAATTGGTTCTTTCCATGAACAAACCTATTGAAAATTAGAAAGAAATCAAGGCTTTGTTAAATCATCAAAACAATGTCCTTTTGCAGAATACTGTGAGCTCCACTTTTCAGAATTTGGTCTTTTATGAGATATGTCCTAAAACCTCCAACTATTCATCCAAAATCAGATCTATTTATAGAACATGACCAATTCCAAGAAGCATAAGGTAAAAACTCCGTTACCACCCGTGCAAAGAGAACAAAAGAATACAACCTGAGAGACTAACAAGTACCAACACATAGTCGATTCCATCAAGCAAGAATCCCATAAATGAGAACAATTCGACAAAGTGATATACAACAACAAGGTTGCTCACTTTATGGGCAAATATCATCTAAACGCTACTTTTGTCAAATTTGAGCAATATGACTAGCTGGTTTACCACAACAAACGAACATTCCTCTTCTTCTTAAGCTCACTTAGCTTGCATTTTTAGGACCTCCCTTAGGTTGTCATATTTAGAAGCACATCACACACTTACCCTAGCATAATCCTACATAATCCAATCCAATCCTAGTCAACCTAGCATCATCCAAATCATCATCCAAGGCATCCTTAATCACATCCTTCACTTGGTATTACATCCCCTTTTGAGTTGCTTAAAACCTACATCTTAATCAAACCCACATCCTTAAGTATCCTTAACTAAGCATTGTTTAGGATAACCCCCCTTGCCTTTGCAACCTCATCACCTTGATCAAAAGGTTGGTTTGCATTGACAAAGAATCCCGTCCGCTGAAGACCACAAGTCTGTCTTAGGTAGACAATCACATCCACTTGATCTTACACTAGGAAAAGAAACCCTTAATCCTTGCATACATCAAGTTATCCTTAATCTATAGGAGCATATTCATCATCCTAGATGCATCCTAGTCCTAGCGCCGTCACCCTTAGCTTCCTAGGCACATCCTTGTATTACATCTTGCATCTCATATCCCCTTAAGGTAGTCATTTCATGCCACCTATCACATGAGCCACTAAGAAGAGGAAGAACATGGACCCTAATCTTGTCACTAGTTCATCTAATCCTGCGATTGACAACACTAACGCCATGGTTACTTATGCGCCTCATCCCAATGAACAAATTGAGCACATCTAGGTAGATACTAATGAGACTCCTACCATGAGTACCATAGACACATTTATCAATCATCCAAGACATGTCCACATGGTGAATGCCATGAGTGGACGTAGCAACAATCAGGTACTCTTGGACATCTAACAACAAGAACTTTAACTCCTGCCTTGGATTATACCCACACTTGTCACATGACCTATGGCACTTCTAGGGGAACGTCCTCATACCACTAGGAATAAAGTTTTTGATCCACTTCCGTGAGCCCTACAGGAGAGAACTCTTATTGCACAAGTATTCCAACCTTTCATCCCACCCTCCATCAAGCACATAACACATTCATCTACCTCAGGAACCCTGCCTCCTGATCCAACATCAGCAGCACAAGCAATACCCCCTATCGCTATGAAAGCACCTCCTTAGTTCACAACCACTCCACTTTTACAAACATTCCCAACATTTGTAGCACAATTTCCACCACCACTAGTCAGCATGCAACAAACCACCATTCCACCCATCCCTACTCAAACCATTCAAAGTGCAACAACCAGTTTGCAAAATCAAAGCACCCAAGTCTCCATGCCTATTCTGCCTTTCTTCACCATAGGCATGCCACCTACCAATGCCAATAACCAACCCTTATTTCCACAAGGGTCCACCTTCCCTACTCCACTAGTAATGCAATCGCAACGTATGCCAACAATTTTTCCGCAAATGCAAACCAATCCAAATCCCCCCATGCAAAAATCATCTACCAATCCCTTCGTCATACCACAAACACCCATCCAGTAGCAACAACCAATCCAGCAACAATAGAAACCAATCCAACAACAACAACAACCTATCCAACAACAACAACAACCAATCCAACAACAACAACAACCAATCTAACAAAAACAACAACCTATTCAGCAACAACAATCCATCCAGCAACCACCCCGACAACAATAACCACAACAACAAATTACCAACCCATTCACATCCCAAGCACAAATAAACCCCTTCGCAGCTGCACAGCCCATCATCCAAACTACCCAACATCCACAACCACAAATGTAGGGGGAAAATCCTTTTATGGCAATATCACTACAACAGTTTGCTAATCCTTTTATCCAACCCAAACAACAACAAGAAACTCATTCCATCAACTACCTAGCCATGCCATCATCTTCCGCTGCATCACAAATCATTCCACCTCTACAGCAATTCAGTGTTCCCAATAACACCAATTACCTTGCTATAGCTACTAGGGGCATTCCACCATAGAATACCTATCCTCCACCCTATACAGGTGCGTAGCAAGCCCAGCCCACTTATCCAACACCTCAAAAAATACAAGCATACTTCCAGCAGTTGCAACAACCTTATCAAGCGCCACCACCTCCTCTACTGCAATATTCTCCTCAGCCGCAAATTCCACCACAATAGTTGATATACGCTGACCAACAACCATCATATCAAACACCATAATAGCCCCCATAGAATCCCCCATATTTGCCATTTGATCCATATCAGGTTCAAGGAACCCATACATTCATGATTAATAATCCTCCCCCACAAATCAATCATGAAAGGGAGGAAATGAAGAACGCTCTCAAGGAGCTAAAAGCAGGGACCAAGGCTAAACCATTGAAGTTTGAAGAAGTGTGTCCTTACCCATTTGATTGATCTATCACTGCCATGCCCTTCCCCAAGCACTTTGAGACACCCAAATTTTATAAATATCGGGGGAAGGGAGATCCTGTGAGTCACATGAAAGAATTCTACATGGCATGTCAAGAAGTGGCCTATAGCGATAATTTCCTTATGAGACTATTTCCCAAGAGCTTAGGGGGAACTGCTCTCAAATGATTCTACAAAATCCCCTATGACACAATCTCCACTTTCGCTGAATTATCTAAAAATTTTGTGGCCCAATATGCACATAATGTCAAAAATGAACTCTCACTCCTTGACCTATGCGACTCCAAACAAAAGGGAGGAGAGATCCTGGCCGATTACCTTCAGTGCTGGCAAGGGCTTACTACAAGGTTGTCCTATCAACCCCTCAAACAACATCTTATCAAAATATTCATTAACAACCTCCATCCTAAGCTCACCTATCATATGCACATTAAATGTATACTAACTTATCAAGACATCATAATCAAAGGCATGGATCTTGAACGAGGTCTCATAGAAGATGGTGCCATCAAGCACTATGAAGAATCCTAGCCTGACAAACATAATAATGATCGATCACGATACTGGAACAAGAAAAAGAACACAGTAACTGACAGAGCCACTAACACCAAACACATTCAGGTTGTGGTATCCTATCCTAATGCACCTACCCAAACTTATTAGCAAGCACTGCCAGTGTACTCTCAACCTCCTCCCATATATCAATAGCCCAATCCCGTGTATCCCCAATTGACTTACCAGAAAAATATGCACCCTTAAGGCGCGACTATCTATCCCCCTCTAGGAACATCATATCAACCAACTACCAAGGTCCTATGAACCAGAAAAATGCTATATCAGTCCCACATGGACAACAAAGGCATTGCACTTTGAATTCACCACAATGCATGTTTACCCCTTTGGTAGAACCCATAGATGTCATCTTCCATATAATGGTCCAAGCTAACCAAGTCGTGTATCCAAAAATATAGCCATTTGATGACTCAACACCTAAGGCTTCCTAGTATAAAGATAACGAGTACTGTGAGTACCACCATGTTAAGGGAAACACACCCTCTAATGAATGAAGCTAAAACATTACATCCAGGATCTCATCGACTGCAAAGAGATCAAAGTGGACTCTCCTACCCAACCATCACCAAACGCGGGCCTTAAAATCTATCAAAATTCATTTCCTAAACACACCTCAGGTAAAGGCCCAGGTAATACTACTCAATCCTCCAATCAGGGGAAGGTTAAGCAAGGTGAAAATGCCGACAGAAAAGATTATACAAATGCATACATAAACTATGATAATCTCATCGGCTGCATATCCCAAGTCCAGTCCTCCGTCAATGTCATCTATATCAAGGATGTCGATAACCAATGTGCAGTCACCACTCATCAAGATAGAATAATAGTTGCAAGTGCCAGTACCATTTCGTCTACTGGTACCTAGTACAACATTTTGGAACACCTAGGGAATAATCCTACCCAAATTTCCATCCTAGATATTCTCTGCACTTCACCCACCTACCAAGAAATCCTCAATAAAGCCCTACAAGAATCCCATGTTTCTAGCGACATCAGTCTCACTGAATTCCAGAACCTTATCGGACACCTGTCTGCATCTTGTGGGGCCTCCTTTAAACCAATAGATGTACCCTCAGAAGAACCCGATCATAATCTCCCACTCCATATTTCTGTCATGGTTAAATATTTTTCCATCAAACGGGTCATGATAGATAATGGTTTGGCCCTAAATTTGTGCACTCTAAAATTCATAAAATAGTTGGGTTGCACTGAAGCTGATATAACAAATGAGCTCATAACAATCAAAGCCTATGACAGTCTAAAGTGTAATTATGAAGGAACCATATCATTACCCATCCAAGTGGGCCTTGGTATCCAGGATACACTATGTCATGTTGTTGATCTTGACCTTCCATTCAACATCCTCCGTGGATGCCCATGGATTCATTCTATGCAAGCCATCCCCTCCACCTACTATTAGTGCATCAAATTCCCATATAATGGCACTGAGATCACCATTTGCGTAGATCTAAAGCCCTTCGCATACTGAAATGCATTGGAAACCTCCTTCCCACATTCCAATCACTATCCTGGGATCGACATCGAAACCTCTATTGCCAGTTCAACTCGAACCCATTTAGACCTAGAAACAATCCTCTCTTCCACCCTTTCCACAGTTAGGATCAACAAAAAAGGTTGTGGCAAATACAAATTATCTGATGCCTTCATAGTTGGAGCACTGCCAGTCGATCCACACACTCAAGGTTGCCAACCTAGTCCAAGAAAGATAGAACTGAAAACAACCAAGCTGCTACAATTGGGTCCTACCACTTTTATATCAAATCATACCTTGAATAGCTAGGAAATGACACCAAACATCAACCAATGGCTCTATAAGGATCCCCCACCCAAGGACACAAGTCACCTCAACTACTTCAAAGGTAAGTACCCTGCAACTCACAAGTTGGTGACAGAAAAATGGAACTACCAAGGAGGTGGCCTTGGTTATGAAGAGAAAGGAATGAAAGATCCTATTGTACGTACCTGACAAGAAAAGAACCTAGGCCTTGGCATGGAATTTGACATGAATGGGGGCACCAATGAAAACATATATGCCTCTTATCCTTCCCTGGGCAAAATCGCTGACATTGAAGATGTCCCGGAAGAGAAAGTTGTGAGAACCTATGACGATGTCTTTGACAATGAAACTTTCCTGGGAAATTCTTTCCTACGCCAACTTTCCATTCTCTTCATTGACCGTCCCCTCTGCCATCCTGAACTCATAGACTGCGACCAACCAAGTGTCATGCACATTGGCGAGTTCCAAAGTGAGGACGCACTCCTAAGCTTTATGGGAGCAATTGAACAAAGAAATGACTGGGGGCAAGTCTCAACATATGTTTACAAACTGGACCCAAAGGCATACTTTGGGGAAGAGGAGAACTTCAGCCACAAAAATGAAGAAGAAAACAAAAATAAAAAAGAGAAAAATTGATCCCCTAGTGAAAACCCCTCTGGGGTGCTATCTGATCATAAAAAAGTAAAAACAAAGGGTGTATCAATCTCCCTGAGGTGCCAGAGGATGATGACTCTCCTCTTCCTCTAATTTGTCATTACAGGCCTAAACAGTCATCAATTTTCATCGAAGAAACAAAACCTTTCAACCTAGGAACTAAAGAGAATCCCACCATCACATACATAGCATCATCTCTGACTGAAGTAGAAGAAAGAGATCTTGTCACTTTATTGAAGGAATCCATCAATAATTTTGCATGGTCTTACTCCCACATGTCGGGATTAGACCCCAACTTGGTGGTTCACCATATTGCAGTGGACCCAAACATCAAACCTATCAAACAAAAGCTCAGAAAGATGCACCCTAAAGTGGCACTACTTGTCAAAGAAGAGCTAGAGAAGTTACTCCAAGCCAAGATCATCTGTGCCATTGACTACTTTGACTAGATTTCTAACATTGTGCCAGTGTCTAAAACTGATAAATCAATCAGGATATGTACAAAATTCCAAGTTCTCAACAAGGCATGTCCCAAGGATGATTTCCCATTGCCAAACATAGACATGATCATGGATCTCACAACAGGAAATGAGATGTTGTCACTCATGGACAGATTTTTCAGATATAATTAGATCTGTATTGTAGAGGAAGATCATCACAAGACAACATTCACAACCCCTTGGGGCACCTTCTGCTATAACATGATGCCTTTTTCCTTGAAGAACACTGGGGAAACCTATCAGAAGGCCATGACTGTCATTTTTCATGACTTGATTCATAAGATTATTAAAGACTATGTAGATGATATCTTGGCAAAATTAGTAAAAAGGGAAGATCACCTAGACGTTTTAGAATGCGTCTTTGACAAGATTGGACACTACTTCCTAATGCTCAACCTTACGAAGTTTGTCTTTGGGGTCATGTTAGGAAAACTTCTTGGGTTCATTGTATCCAGACGAGGCATTGAAATAGATCCAAAGAAGGTGTATCATCTTAAAATGGAAGCACTTCCCTTTTGGTATGTTTAGCACCTTCATTTAGTGCTCTTGCATATTAGATTTGCATTGAGGATGCATTTGTGTTTGATTCTTCATGATTAGGTGAAATTAGGGTTAGGATATTATGTATTCTCCTTGGTTTCCCTCTCCATGACTCTATTATTCTAGGTAGGACCTATGTGTGGGCCTTCCTATACCTCCTCATACTATCTCTAGGCCTTCTTCCCAGCATTCTGGAATGATCCATCACCTTTCTAGGTCCCCAGTTGACCTGGAAATCTCACAGACACCACTAGGTGACCTGCCTAGAACCTTAGGTCAGGGTCAAGGTTGACCTTGACCTAGGTCAGGGGTGAGTTTGACCTTGACCTAGGTCAAGGGTGAGGTCAACATAGACCTATGTCGGGTGTTGGTCCCCACTTTCAATTCCAGAGCTTATTGGGGTTCTAAACTTAAAATAGGTCCCCGGGTTCGAATGCAAAAGTTTTTTCTCTGATATCTAATTTAATTCATCCCCCCCTTGGTTGGTGATTTTCATTAAATGATAATTCAAGGTGAAATTTGAATTTGGGTCCCTCACATTTCCCTAGGAGACCTATATTGAGATATCTATATAAACACTCTCTTTTGCCTTCATTTGATCATGAAACAAAATCGGGAGATGACATGATGCAATGATGATGAAAATAAGCAAGAGGATGATATAGAAGGACAAATCTATGATGACATGTTGATACATTCAAGTATTTTTTTGGACAAGCTATTGTAGATTTTCATTGAAGGAAGAAGGTGCTCTTTTCTATTAGATCTACCATTCTCAACATTCAAGCATTCAAAAGGACATAATCATGGGGTGGCAATTATGGATTGTGAATTGGTAGGAGTACTTTAGCCTTGGGGCCTTGGTATTCTTTCTTTATCATATTCAAATCTATGCATTGCTTTCTCATTTCCATGTTATGTTAGGATTATTAATCTAGAAGATTAGATTTTGATATTACATGTTCAAAGACTCTTCTTAAAGGGCAAACACACACATACATACATTCTATATTCAGCTATTCGTGGAGGTGGAGATCACCAAAATGGGGGTTTTACTAAGGCAAAACCCTATATAGCCACCCCAAAACCCTCTTTTCAAATATTTGTAGGTGCTATTTTTGGGAGTTACATGTATAGGACAGTGGATCTGAGACCAGATTTGGATACCCTTTTTAGCAAACTATTGGTATCTGAAAATAGATTTTCTGTCGAGGCAACACAGGTCAGGGTTAAAATTATTGGCTCAGGGGTGAGATTAGTGGGTCAAGGTTGACCTTTTTCATAAGACAGTGTCAGATCAGAAAAATATTTATGGGTTTTGTTCGTCTCTGCATTCTGGTTCTGGATCATGCTTCAGATTTTCCAGAAATAGAGTGTAGACCTTAGAAAAAAACATTCTGCAGATCTGCTATGATATGAGATATGTATTTGACTCCTTAATTCTTTACAAGTATTCTCAATTCCTTATTATAATAATTAAGTGTATTGGACTAAAATTTCACTTAGGGTCTCTTTTCATATGCAATTCCTATTATCTAGAAGACCCCATATTCAACACCAATTTTAGATCTTACATTTTGGTGAACCCGTGATAGACAACTCTTTCTTTTTGGTGTTAGATTTACATTTTATATTAGATCTTGCATGCATATAGAAGTAGGTTTTTTTTATGCTCTTGCATTTATATTTCAAAATTCATAAAAATCATAAGATTTCTTTAAGAAAACACAAAAATATTTACATGCTTGTTATTTTATTTTTGTGCTCAACATGTATGATTCTTGTTTAGAATACTTTGATGAGGATTTTATTGTACAACATGATAGATCCCTTAATGAGGTACATGGAATTGAGTGTGCAAATGGTTCGAATGGGATATCCATGGATCCCATTCCCACTTCATCCTCCTCCACAACCTCTCCAATTGACTTTTACCATAGAGTGTATGCATGGTTACCTTTATACCCCTCTATTTGCAACATTGAGATACCTAGACTAGTATTTCCTAAACCTTTGATGACGGTGAAATGATGTCCTCGAATAACTGTTAAGGGTAAACCTAGAGATCCTTTGGATTTATTTGATAACACAGATTTTGTTTTGCATGCTTATCACACACGAAATAATCCTCAACCTACTGTCTCAGCTACTTTACCTCCTTCTCAACCTGTGCTTCCTCCAGCACCTAGGTTACCTTCTCCCTTTAAGGAATATGATTTAGTTGAGTAGTTACGCGCTACTCCAACTAAGATCTCTTTATGGGAATTCCTTCAAAATTCTCCTATATATCATGAGGCATTACAAAAATCTTTATCCACTCTTCCCGCTCTGCCTCCTAACCAAGAGAACATTAATTCATTTTTGGAGTGCATGCATACTATGCCTTCTGTACCTCCTATTGTGTTTTTTGATAATGATTTACCTTCTGTTGAGGTGCAGAATCAATATGACTCTCTTATGGTTGTTGTCTCTATTAATCAGAGTATCATTCATAGAACACTAATTGACAATGGATCTAGGCTTAATGTTTGTAGCATGGATATTCTTAGGGAAATTAAAGCCGATCTTACAACCATTCAACCAAATAATATTCCTATTCGTGGATTTGATAATATTGCAAAGAAAACTTTGGGTATTATTATGCTACCTATCAAGGATGGTCCTGTTCTCCTCTATACTCCTATCCATGTTATGCCAGGATCGCTCAATTACAACCTTTTATTAGGAAGACCTTGGTTACATACTATGCATGCGGTTACTTCTACTCTTCATCATAAGGTGAGGTTCATTTATAACAATCTGATGTACACATTACATGTGGATGGCCAAATCCTTTCCTAAATGTGGAATATGCTAAGGTTCCCGAGCCTATACAACCCAGTGAAAAACCTGAGCAACCACCCGAAATTAAGCAAGCTGAAATTCCATCTTCTTCTCTGACAGAAGATGATTGGGGAACATTAGATTTCAATCCTTATTTTATAGGGGAATACAAAGTTTTGGATTTAGCATTTATGAAAGAACAAAGTGAATTTGAAAAACAAGTGTTTATCCCTTCTCCGTTATCTGAGGAATTAAAAAGAAACTTTGTTGCTGCTTTAGGTAATGAAATGATTGAGACAATCAAACTAGATTGCTATGACATTGTGACATATTTTTCTCCTTTGATATGGATGACAGATATGGTTCTGGTTATCATTTACTCAAGAAATCAAGATTTAATGGAAAAGGTTGTGGTAAATATGAGCAAGGTATACAGGTACCCTTGGACAATGAAGGTTGTGATTATACTTATGGGTTAGGGTTTAATCCTTATAGGCAACCATCTACTTTTCCTCTTAATGTTAATCATATTTTTAGTGGACATTTGAAATTGGTTAATCCACTTCTCCTTGACATGGATCAAAAACCTAGTTTGGATATCTTTCCTGAGGATGAAGCCCTCGCTAATTTTTTAGGGGCTTACCAAGATCTACCTAGGTTTCATCATAAAAGAAGAAAACTCTATTGTCTGAACAATGAAGCCTATTTTGGAGAACATGATGAACAAGATATTTCTCCTTTGCCAATGGATCCTCCCATACAAAGTAACTTATTGATACTAAAGACCATTGAAGTTCAAGTACATGAGCATGATTTTGAAAAAACAATAAAAATTGGAAAATGTTTGAGTCAAGATGAACATGATCAATTGGTTTCCCTCTTGCTTGAATATAAAGATATTTTTTCTTGGACATATTCGGATATGCTGGGTACAGATCCTAAGATTGTTACTCACAATATTGTTCTTAAACCTAATGCTAAACTTGTAAAACAAAAGATCCGCAAGATGAATCTGGACATTGCCTTACTAGTAAAAGTTGAAATCAAAAAACTATTAGGCGCTGGGTTCATCCATTCTATTGATTATTGTGAATGGATTTCTAATATTGTGGTTGTTTCTAAAGGGGAAAATAAGATCAGAATGTGCACCGATTTTTGATATTTAAATAAAGCATCTTTAAAATATGACTTTCCACTACCTAATATTGACATGATTATGGATTCAATAGTAGGTCATGCTTTATTATCTTTTATGGATGGTTTTTCGGGTTATAATCAAATATTTATTCCTATTGAGGATCAACTTAAAACCACATTTATAACACCTTGGGGGACATTCTATTGGGTCATGATGCCTTTTGGATTAAGAAATGCGGGAGCAACTTATCAACGTGCCATGACTTTGATTTTTTATGATTACATTCATAAAATTTTGGAAGATTATGTGGATGAAATCTTGGAAAAATCTATCCAAAGAGAGGATCATGTGTTCATTTTAAGACAAATATTTGAAAGAATTAGGAGCTATAATATGAGATTGAATCCTAAGAAATGTACTTTTGGAGCGGATTCTAGAAAATTACAAGGGTTTATAATCTCTAAGCAAGGCATAGAGGTCGATATTGAAAATATTGATGCTATTGTTAACATGCCTCCTCCTAAGAAAATTTCTCAATTACGCACTTTACAAGGTAAAATACAATCTATTCGTCACTTTATTTCTAACCTAGCTGATAGGACTATTCCTTTTACTTCTTTACTCAGAAAAAGACACCATTTTTTGTTGGAACCAGGAATGTAAGCAATCCTTTGAACAATTTAAGGAATATCTTGCTAATCCTCCTATCTTACAACCTAGTCAGTTTAATAAACCCTTTTATCTATATACTTCTACTTCCAATGTTGTAAGTGCATTGTTGGCTCAACATGACACTGTAGGAAAGGAAAGATCGGTATATTATATTAGTCAGACCTTATTGGAATACGAAACATGATATACTCAATTAGAAAGACAATGCCTGGATTTATTTTATGCTTGTCAAAAACTTTGGCATTACTTGTTGAATGTTGAGGTCAATGTGATTGTTAAATTTGATCCTCAAACATCTTTTTTCAAAAACTGATCTCTCTGGCCATCTGGAAAAGTGGGTGATGTTACTTACAGAATTTGATCTCAATTTTATCCTTCAAAAGTCAATCAAAGGACAAGATTTAACTGATTATTTAGCTGAAGCTCCTTGTCCTCATTCTAACACAAGTGTTACCTCAGAAGAATTCCCAGATGAGAATATATTTGTAATTAAACAGGAAGATGTTTGGGAATTATATTTTGATGGTTCTAGATGTAAGACAGGTTCTGGGGTGGGCATTATCTTGATCCCTCCTACAAAGAAACCAATCCCTATGTCATATAAACTAACTTCTCCTTGTACTAACAACATTGCAGAGTATGAAGCTCTTATAGCTGGCTTATGAGTAACTTCATCCCTTCATATTAAAAATTTGGAAATTTATGGGGATTCACAATTAATTTTTGAACAAATCAAAAGAGGTTATTAGACTAAGAATGATAAAATGACGCAATATCGAGATTTGGCTCTAGATATTCTTTCACAATTCTTTTCTTATACGATTCAAACTTTACCTAGAAAAGATAATCGACATGCGGACGCTATGGCAAGCGCAACTTATTTGGTTTATCTTGAGAATAATGATGAAAAATTTAAATTTAATATACATACTCTTAAAAATCCTACAATTTCTGAGAAGGTTACTGCCGATTGTTTTAACTTGCATCTTGATGAATGGTATTCACATGTCTTTCATTTTTTGAAAGATAATACTTTTATGGAATCAGCAACAAGGAACTCGCGTAATCGTATTAGAAAGCTTGCAGTCTGTTATATCATTTTAGGAGATATGATTTACAAATGATCTTACAATGGTTTTCTATTAAGATGTCTTAACAAAACTAAAGTACCTGTAGCTTCAGGAGAAGCTCACTCTAGTTCTTGTGGAGGGCACTTTGGTGGCAAATCTTTAGTTAATAAACTTCTTAGAATGGGATACTATTGGCAAACGATGGAGCAAGATTCCTTTATGTTTGTTAAAAAGTGTCCTCAATGTCAACAGCATGGTAATCTAATCCACGCCATTGCTCGTGAGCTTCGTAATCAAGTTGCTCCATGGCCTTTTAGCATTTGGGGTTTTGACCTTATTGGAAAAATCTCACCAGCTTCTTCTCAAGGACATACGTACATCCTCACAGCTACAGACTACTTTATGAAGTGGGTAGAGGCCATTCCCCTACGTTCTACTACTGCAGATGTTATTTGTGATTTTATCCTTAATCATATTATAGCACAATTTGGTATTCCTTCAATGATAGTTTTAGATAATGGTACTTCTTTCAAAAATAAAGAAGTCATGAAATTCATGGAGAAATATCGCATTCAACACATATTTTCTACTCCCTACTACCCTTAATCTAATGGTCAAGCTGAAGCATAGAATAAGGTTATTGAACAAATATTAAAGAAAATAGTTAACAAGCATGCGAAAGATTGGTATACCCAGCTTAATCATGCTTTATGGGCATACAGGACTAGCGTTCATACGACCACCGTTACTTCTCCTTATAATCTTGTTTATGGCACTAATGCTATTATGCCTTTGGAATTAGAAATACCATCTTTTCATGTTTCATTTCATGGGATTATTGACAAAGATACTTTCTGAGAAAAACGATTACAAGAATTAGGAATGTTAGATGAACAATAGATAAACTCTTTGGAACATATTAAGGCCTATCATAAATCACTCCATAAACAGTATAATCACAAGGTGATTGAATGGTCATTCTTGGTAGGTGATTTAGTCTTATATGAGAATCAAAGGAATGTGAATGCTCTACCTAGTGAGAAAGGGAAGTTTAGCCCAAATTGGCTTGGACCTTTTGTGGTTATTGATGACTTTACTTCAGGTGCTTATAAAATTGCTGATATGAATGGTGTCCCTCTTAAGGAACCTATTAATATTATGCATCTCAAATGTTATTATCCTTAACTAAATCTTTCTTTCTTCATGTATGTATGTGTTCCTTATAGAATAATCATTTTATAAGTTATATAAATTTGAATGCATTCATACACTTTTTATTTCTATTAAAGTTTTTTGTGCATTGATGAAAATACAAGTAATCAACCATAAAACTAATTGTTCAAACAGAGTCTTTTTCATAAATAAAATTATTCTAAGTTTGGTATGTATATGGCACATGCGCCATATCTATCAAACTCTGTCTCTATGCTTTGAGGGTCGGTGGCTCCCATCTCTCTCTGATCTATGGTGTGAGGCTTTTTTAATAACGAAGTCGACAAGCTAAAAAGATGATAAACAAACATTCTAGCTCTAAGCATGTGAATAATAACAATGTAAAAACATGAAATAAGAAGTGAAATATTAGTCTAGGATTAATCCAAAAACATAACAATGTATTTGTAATCTAAGGTGAAGGCTTGTTTACTCTCAAAAATGGCTTCTATTTATAGAAGAATGAGAGAGAGAGGGGGGACAAGGTGAATTAATGAGTGAAGGGGCTCATTAATGGAGGTGTAAGAACCATTAAAGCCTTGGGCATTTATAAGGCATGGAGGAGACATAGGCTTAAGGCATATTCATTAATAAGGCATTAATGAAAGCCTTAAAGAAGCAAGGGATGGTGTAAGAGAGTAGCTTGAGAAAGTTGATCTTAAGGAAGTCAAGCTTGAGAAAGTGGAATTTCTCAAGTGGGCTGAGTTGCTAAGCATTCCTTAATGGAATGTGACAACATTAGGAGGGAGGTTAGAATTAGATTAGGCTTAGAATTAGATTAGTAAGGGGGGAATAGGTTGGGATGGGTTAGAACCCAGGGTAGAAGTGGTTGAGATAGGGTAGGTTAGGCTTTAGGGGAATATTAATAAATGATTTAAACTTATTTAATTCATTTAATAATATAGGAATTAATTATTTAAACAATTTAATTGTTTTTTAATAATTAGGGGACTATAGCCATTTTAATTAAATTAAATAGGCTAGGGGATGGGTAATTTGCAAGTGGATAATTGATTTAGGGATTTATTTAATTCCTTTATAATTAAATACTATAGCCATGTTTGATTTTGGTTTGATTTAAATGGTTTGAATTAATTTAAATTATATGGCTATAATAGTTAATATAATTCAGTGATAAAAATCACCTAGGACATTAAATTGATTAGAAGAATTATGCCAAGCAGTCACAAGGTCGTTTGGACATAATCGAGGGTATGATCACACTTAGGGCAAATAGGGTCCATAGTTGGAACAGACCAAATTTAGGTGGTTACAAGGCTGAGGATCTCTAAATGGTAATCCGTGTGTGGCTCCTTGATATACTCATCTCATGGTTACACTCCTGGGCTCTCTATAGATCAACCATCAACTTCTCCTCTCTTTCTTTACATAACCTCAGTTCTCGTTGTACACATAGGAAGATATCTACATGTCTTCTAGGATCCCTTTGTCCTATAAGGGACTCTCACTCACTAGCTAGTAGTCGGTAGGATATGCATGTATCCTTCAGAACCTCAGATACAAAACTCCTCCACTCCGCTACACTCGCTGCAAAAATTCAAGAACTTTCTTTCAATACTTTTTCTAGAAACATATTCATTTAAAACATTATAACTAAATTACATATGTCATACCTGGATCTCCCTCCTGAGTATCACCGAAGGATCTAGATGGTGGGGGCATGGAGCAGATACTCTCTCCTCTCTCACTGTGTCTTGGTCTAGGTGGTGGTGTCTCTGTGTGTGCTCAGGGAGGTCGTCATGATCTCAAGGGTGAAATATAGACTGCATGATCACCGGTACCTGTATTGTGGCTAGGGGCATCTACTCTGCCATCTCCTCTGCCCTCTCCTCTTCTCTCTCCTCTTCTCTCTCTTCTTCTCTCTCCTCCATGGGATCTCCCTCAGGAATGGACTCCTCCTCGTGATCCTCCTCCTCCTCCTCTGATATGTCACCACCCTGGTGCATCCTCTCTGAAAGACCTGGATCACCCGTAGGGTAGTCATCAGGGAAGATAGGATGGGTCCCTTGTAAACTCCAATATTTGATATAAAATCCGCTAGCACTTGCATAGGATGTCTTAGGGGCTACCTCTATATCCTCGGTCTCATCTGTCTCACTGTCTACAATTTTTTCTACTGTAGGTCGGCATATGGCGTCGATTCTCTGATAGTACCTTGTTGGGTATGTGTACCAAGGAACTATTTGGGGGACTCCTTGTATCAGACCAAACTATCTCATCACCCTACCATAGTAATATGGCATCATGACATGATTAGTGGGACCCTCTAGCAGTTTGCATCATTGTGAGTATCTCAATTGATGTCGAGTTTCTGGCCACTCTATCATCTGACAATAAGGTCTCCATATCACATCTATACCTATTACATGGTCAAGGCATACTCTCCAAAAGAGGATATCCCCATACTGCCAGACATCTGCTAGTGGATATGAAAAGGCTCTCGGTGTGCTCGTATCTATCATCACTGGAACACCCTATGGTCGTGTACATGTGTAGTGCTCAAACATCCAAACCTGTAACAAGGTGCATACTATAAGACTCTCCCACTGATATCTCACTAGCTGAATCAACTCATGGTAAAGATGGGCTAACATGTTGTGCTCCCATGAGAAAACAACTCTATCACCCTCCATCCTGCGCATGAGGTCAGTAAATGGTGCTAAGAAAACTATACACTTCATGTTTGGTATCACAACCAACAAGAGTATACATAGCATCACTTTCTGTACCAAAGGTGTTAGACCTTCTAATATGGATGATAAGGTGATCTAATCTAATTGGGTCCTCATCTGTGGTACCCATCCCAAACAATACTCTCCATCCCCCAACACCTCAGGTGGACCCCGTGGTCCTCTCGGTCTAACAGGCTCACCTCAGACCGGAAGCCATAGAATCTTGTACACATCCTCCATCGTGATCATGATCTCCCCTGATGGAAGATGGAAGGAAAAAGTATCCTCATCCCACCTCTCTACCATGGCAAAAATCATGGACTGATGGAACCTCATCTATGGTAGGAATGCTACCCAGTATATGATGACATTAAGTTTTCCATTAGTACACTTAGTGAAAAAAACACTGATAGAGATCATCGGTACAAGCATTACCAGTAGACTACAAGCATTACCAGCAAATAGAAAGCATACCCAACAGAACACAAAGGTCACGAGAAAATGCTAAGTATGGAATTGACCGACGAACACTGACGAAGTGAAAAGGACATCACCGACGGGTCAATAACATAACATTGAGATCATCACCGATGACACAGTTTTGAGAACAAAACTGACAGAATAGAAAAGGCATACCTGACGACCAGTTCAAGAATGGAATACTGACAACAAAGAAAACCAACTGTCAGGACCGACAGTCAGTTAGAGAACTCGCAAAAAGTGGATCTAAGTTTTACACGATGGATCAAGCAATGTAGTTCTATTTATAGAGTTTTAATTTGTTTTAAATCATAACTTGAGGGTCAAGCAAGCTTTATGTAAATGTTTTAAAGCATCATAACGGATCTAAAACATATCTAACTAAAGATCAAGGTCAAGTTGTAAACCTTGTATCTAGAGTTAAATTGCAAAGCGTGAATCAAGAATTGAGCCAAAATCTAGTGTAAATAGATGTTCAAATCAATTGTGAGTTATGAATTCATTGTTGTTGATAGCCATGAAGAGCATCTAAGGAGAAGAAGGCAAAATTCATGCAAATTTCAGAAATAGATCATATCAGTTGTCAAGAACACACAGAGGCTACCGACGAGCAGACAAAGGTATTATTCAATCATGGAAGGATGATTACTCATACATAGGAAGCTTTATTAGATCTGTTATCAACAATTAGAGATTGCATACATCATCAGATCAAATAATTATGTAGTTTCATTCTAACAGGTGCATCACATCTAAAATCCTTTTGTAGAAGGTGGAGTTAATCATTCTTTACAAATCTCTTAATAGAGTGCACACTTAACAGTGTTGCTAAAGCTTCAAATGAAGTAGATCTTAACAGGTCTCCACTGTAATACTCCTAATAGGGTAGGTCATCAGAAGTGACCAATTG
>MU225542.1:1895567-1917661 GCA_018584345.1 Thuja plicata
GATGGATGATTTTCTTGATGGACAAAGAAGAGTCAACAACTACACAGGATTAGGGTACAACAAGAATGGTGAATCTTCTAATCAACCAGATCAGAGGAATGATTTCACAACCCCAAGATCCAAGAAGTTGTCATGCAATCACTGTGGAAAACTAGGCCACACCTCAAACATTTGTAGAAGCAAAATGAAAGGTATTTCTCAAGTACAATCTACTTTCATTGGTAATTGTTATAAATGTCAAAAGAAAGGACACAAGGCACATGAGTGCAGATCCAAAGTGACAAATCCAAAGAGAAAAAACTATATGGACAAGTACTATCCTACCTGCAAGATGAATGGGCATACACATAAGGAATGATGGAAAAAGAACAACAAGGCATGGACACCAAAGGAAACTGATAATAGCCACAAACCAACAAGAGTAGGTAACTCCTATGTTTGGGACTATAACACATAGGTAAACTACACAACATGTGGAAGGTATGGTCATATTTCTTCCAACTGTATGAGAAAGTGGACCAGAAGGTCAAGAGGTTGGACCAATCCAGGTATGGCATGTTTACATTGTCATAAGGTTGGACATGTGATAAAAGATTGCAAAGACCGACTGACAGACATAAGCACACATCCCAATGGAAATACCATTGATGACATAAAGAGAATGAGAAACATGATGTGGGTAAAATCCACAAACACTAAAGGTGCTAGAACAAGCAATGCAAATGGTGACACCCCATCCAATGGATCCGGTGACATCACTACATCTAACTAATCTGTATAAGTATGGAACTGCATTATGACAAGTTACATTATACATTGGTTCCATCACACATAGTTCATATTGTAATATTAGCATGAATAAAGATGCAATATATTGTTATTTGCTAACTATTGAAAAGCAACCATCGGTTATTGGGCACACTTTGCATCGATGAACACACACAGAAAAGTTAGCACTACTTACTAGAATGTATCGGTCATTACACAAGCTAAGTGTAAACCAACGGATACCGGTGAACGTTGAATCAACAAAAGTTGTCTTCGCAACCTCACCAACAATCATCGGTGAAGTCTCCAAAACTGCTAGCAACCCCGACACTTTGCACAGACACCGAAGATGTTATGAATGTCTCTACCGACAAAATCAGTCTTCATATATCAATGATTTGAGCAGAGTAGACCCGAGCAATTTCAGAGCAATTTGGAAAGTGACCCAATAGAAATCAATTTGACACGAAGCATTCACATTTCACAGGCAATCACATAGAATCCGTAAGTAATAACATTCACCGACCGCACTGTTTTATTTGTGAAAAGCCCTAAATTTCTACAAACAAGATGGCATCGACTTCTAGAGTTTAGAAAATTAAGGAAGATAAGAAGAAATCCTTCAAGCTTGTCAGCAGAGGCTCGTGTGTTGAACCTAAATACAAGATATACCCTGAAATAGCTTCACAACCTGACGATTCTGGAGCATTCTCCAGAATCCCACCTAGGGTTTTACTGGTAGAGGACATAAGGTCCTATATTCACTGCAAGATCTCAGAAATAGGAGATCTAGACATAGATAATTCCTATAGGGCACTATGTGATGATGCTGGAAAGCTCAAAGAAGAGCACAAACATTTGGAAGTAAAGGGACTCACAAATGCACTACATTTTCCCAAGGTCTTCAAAACAAAATGGATAAAGATTGTTCTTAGTAGAGTTCATAACAAGACTCTATGGCTAAATACGCCAAAGCCAATAACAAAGGATGTTATTCATGCCATTACAGGTTATCCTACAACTGATAAACCACAGCTCACAAGCACCCATCTCTGGCAGAAGTGGAAAAACTGACTGGTGCTAAACTAGATAAAATAGCACTAAAGGTCAACACCATTATCGACGTAGAGCTAAAGTTTGGAGCATGTGTTGTTGGATATAAGATCTTCCAAGCAAGCCGAATGAATAGCATATCTAGTACTGCTATGAGAACAACATACAAGATTATCAAATAGGGGAAGAAGATGGATCTTGCAGAGATCCTGTTACATCAACTAGAGGAGAACATGTGCACAATCAGGTCTTCAAGGATAAACACTTGTAAGTTTGGTTCCCTCATAATGTGCATATTCTTTTACTTTGAAGAATACTTTCCTTTCATTGGAAAAGTTGTATGGGACACAAGCATACCCATAACCATTCAGATAGGTGAATTCATAGAATCACTAGGAACAAATTTTGATAATGTTATGCATGAACATCAAGAACACATATGTTTCATGGTAGATACTGATTTCACATATATCCAAGTAGTAGTACCAAGGAAATCATGGTTTTCAAAATTAGAATATGAAATCAAAGTAGGATTAGCCAATGAGTGCATTAAGGCACTATTAAATGAACCAGTAGACAACAAGAAACTAAGATTTTGTACCTATGAAGAGGCCAAACAAAAGATTAAAACAAATCTCATTGTCAAGAAGGCTGTAAAACAGTCAAAAAGAATTGTGAAGAATTTGAAAAAAAACTTGAATATATCTTCTAAAGGAGAAGAAGAAAGAGAAGGTGAAGAGGAACAAGAGGGTAAGGAGGAACTCACTGAGGACCAGCTTCCTATCGGTGATACAGTAGAGAAAAATGAATCAGAGGAAGAGAAGTATGATTCACCACCTCCTCCACCTAAGAAGTCAAGAACAAGGAGTCAAATAGCAAAGGATGCAACTCCTTCTCCCATGGTAAAAGGAAAGGTGTATAAAATGAAACCTGACACACCAAAGGCAAAACAACCAGTTAGGGCACCTGCCAAAAGGAGGAAATTTGTTTAGACAAATGAGGATTTAGAGGACTCGGCTATGGATGAACCTAACACTACAAAACAAGCAAAGGAAATAGCAAACGTTACATCACCCACTAAAGACATTGATGAAATATGTAAGTATATTTCTGAAGCAGCATCTCTTGGACATCCTAAGATTAGGAAATGGTTAAGATGGGATTCTGTAGAATGGAATAAGGTTGAAGATGCACTTATAGCTAAGATGTGCAAAAACTATTATATCCCACTACAATTCACTACATGTGATGTACCACAAGAACTGTTAATTAGAATATCTTCTAGATTCACTTTTGCACTCCGTGAGGAGAAGAGGATAAGAGAAAGAGTACTTGTTTCTCTTATGCCTCCTGAATCAAAAAGAGAAGAAATCAATGAAATAATGGAGAAACATGTGAAAAGTTTCTCACCAAAGATGAGAGATTATAAATTTCTTGAAGAGAAGCTTATAGAGCTAGAACAAGAAACCCATGATCCATGGAGCAAGATACTCAATCCTGCTAAGAAGAGCAGTTATGAGAAGGAAACTGTCAATCAGAGAGATAACTCAATAGCTGAGTTAGACAGTGAAGAAGTGAAAATAAATTGCTAGAAATAGATTGATATTATAGATGAAGAATGGCCAAAAGACGATGAAGATAATCAAGTACCAGCGAGTCCAATACACATCAATTTAGAGGATGAAGAAGTTACCAAAGAAGAATTGTCAATAAAAGGTAACTTAACTGGTGATATAAATGATGAATCATGGTTAGACAACATTGTTAATGACACCACAGGACAAGACCCTACAGCAGAAGTTCAAAAATATGAAGACATAAATGCTGCAAAGGGCAATACCGATGGACAGGATACAGTTATTGACACTGCAATAGTCAATACACCTACAAACATGAATATTTTAATAGATGCTATTGATATTCAGCCAAGTCAGGACAAATCATCTAAGAAAGATGATAATATACCCAAGGATATGGATAGGGATGAAAACAGAGTTGTATCCAACACTCAAAAGGATACAGATACAAAAATGAAGGATGCAACCGACAATCAGCAAGAAGTGTCAAATGAACAAACCAAAGAAGCTGATAATAAAATAGAGGATACACTGAGAAAGGGTGAAGAAAAAGACAAAAAGTGAAGGAGTCAAGCATGATGAAGGTATAAAACTTAAAGAAGATACATTTGTTGATACACCTAAGGTAAATGAGGAGACTTCTTCACCAAACCAGCCGGTGGACTCACAACAGATACAAAAGGATGCCTCATCTTCTCAACCCTCACCTACCAAGTCAACCCAATCTCAAGCTTTACAGATGGTAGTACATCAATCTGCCACCCATCCAAAGAAGAAGAAGAAGAAAATAGTAAAGAAAGACATCTTGGCTGTTACACTGGATGAATTAATAGAAGTTCCAAACTGGGATATTACCACTTTGGATAGTGATAAACTTCAAGAGTTTGGAGTGCTATGTCAAAGAAAATCCATTCAAAAGAAAATGATACAAGAACACATGGAAACAATGGCACTTGACAAGGTAAGAGACATTCTCCAAAAAATTGTTCCTGAGGTAAAACTTGAAGCAAATGCCACAGTTAAGGAACAAATAGTTGTTCTTACTGACACAATCTCAGAGTAGAATATCGATGCAGAACAAGCTATGGAAGAACAAGCAAAAAAGAAGTATCAATACAAATTAATTGATAAAATCAGCCAAGAAGTGGCACTGAACAAGGTAAAGCTCTCTGAACTAACTGATCAATTAGAGCCACTGATTGCTGAAGCAATTACCTTAGTTCAAAAGATGTGCACACTTGAAAATTTTGCAAAAGAAAATAGTGACAAGTTAGCAGAGACAAATTCTAATGTCACATCAAATACAGATAGTATCAAGGTGCATCATGACAAGGTCATTGAGGTTAACAGGATAAGGCAAGAGATATGGGATGCTGAAACACAAATAAGAGGTGAGATTACAGAACTACAGGCACTCATTCTACCTAATCTTACTATTCTACAACAACATATTTCTGAAGCAAGAAACCTTATTGCAACCCTAGAGATGTCTATAGTAGATAGCATCTGTGATATACATGTAAGGATATCACTGGAGCACATGGCTCTAGAAATGCTAAAAGATAAATGGGAAAAGATGATGGAGGAGATCAAGTCCTCACATTCCCACCTTTTTGACAAGCTGTAAGTACCTTTGCCTTTAGAATAAAAAAAGGAGGAATAGAAAGGAAATACATATTGTATGTACAGAAGGAACAGATATATAAAGATAGTTATGCACAATATATATCAAAAAAAAGGGGAAAAGAAAAGTACATAAGGATATGTATATATACTTACACTTACCAGCATATACATAGGGGAGTCATTCAAATGACTAAGGAAGGAGTATACATAGGTGTACATACTAATACACTCAGTATGTTGCACATATCAATTTTTTTGATACTAATGTCAAAGGGGGAGATTGATGACATTAAGTTTGCCATTAGTACACTTAGTGAAAAAAACATTGACAGAGATCATCGGTACAAGCATTACCGCCAGACTACAAGAATTACCGGCGAAAATTGAGCATACCCCGATAGAACACAAAGGTCACGAGAAAATGCTAAGTATGGAATTGACTGATGAACACTGACAAGTGTTGCACCGACGAAGTGAAAAGGACATCATCGATGGGTCAATAACATAAAATTGAGATCATTACCAATGACACATTTTTTAGAACAAAACTGACAGAATAGTAAAGGCATACCCGATGACCAATTCAAGAAAGGAACACCAATGAAAAAGAAAACCAACCGTCAGAACTGACAGTTAGTTAGAGAACCCGCAAAAAGTGGATCTAAGTTTTACACGACGGATAAAGAAATGTAATTCTATTTATAGAGTTTTAATTTGTTTTAAATCATAACTTGAGGGTCAAGAAATATTTATTTAAATGTTTTAAAGCATCCTAACAGATCTAACTAAAGATCAAGGTCAAGTTGTAAACCTTGGATCTAGAGTTAACTTGTGAAGTGTGAATCAAGAATTGAGCCAAAATCTAGTATAAAAAGATATTCAAATCAATTATGAGTTATGAATTCATTATTGTTGATAGCCACGAAGAGCATCTAAGGAGCAGAAGGTAGAATTCATGCAAAGTTCAGAAACATATCATATCAGTTGTCAAGAACACACAGAGGCTACCGATGAGCAGACAAAGGTATTATTCAATCATAGAAGGATGATTACTCATACATAGGAAGCTTTATTGGATCTATTATCAAAAATTAGAGATTGCATACATCGTCAGATCAAAGACTTATGTATTTGCATTCCAACAAGTGAATCAAATCTAAAATCCTTTTGTAGAATGTGGACTTAACCATTCTTTACAAATATCTTAACAGAGTGCACACTTAACAGTGTTGATAAAGCTTCAAACGAAGTAGATCTTAACAGGTCTCCACTATAATACTCCTAATAGGGTAGGTCATCAGAAGTGATCAATTTTAATCCTTAACCTGCCCCTTCTTATCTACAGATAGTGAAGTCTTGTGGGTAACAATCCCCACCACATTTTTTACTTCCTACTAGGAGTTTTCTACGATATCATATCTTGTGTCATGTGTTATCTATTTTCATGAATGTTTATTTTATGGTTACATATTAAAGAACTTATGATATGATTGCATACACATAAAGAAAGATGAATAGTTAGATAAGATAATTTACAAACTGATGATTAAGGGTTAATGGGCTAACCAAGAAAAGTTTTAGAGGTACTTATTCACCCCTCCCCTCTCAGTACATCATTCCAATATAATTCCAATAGTATAATCCCACATCTCTCAAAAGCTTTATCTCATGTGGCTGTAACTTGGACATGCTCTCTTTGATAGTCAACAGGAACCCTCCAAAGGGATGCTCTCGAAGATAGATAGGGTACTGTAAGCACATAAAGGTATCATATCAGTAATCTATCATCAAGAAAACACTATGCCAACTTGACCTGGTCAAGCTCAACCTTTTTGGGTCAGGGTCGACCTTTGTGGGTCAGGGCTGACATTCACCCCAAAAAGGACCAAATATTCCCAGTTAGGGTCAACCTTAGAAGGTCAAGGTTGACATAACTGGGTCAGGGTTGACCTTCCCTATAAAAACATGAAATTTTCAATCTTAAATATCAAAACAGGAAACCTACCTCAGGTAGTGGTTGTTTGCTAACCAAGCGCTCTCTCAGGACCTCCATATGGCTCACTTGAAATTCTCCTCTCTTAGGCATCTTGTCTCCTTCTCCAACTTCTAAAAATGGTAAGAATGAGGAGGTAAGTATCTCTTTCTCTTATTTATAGCTTCAAAATAGGGTTTCCTTAGGGTTTTTGTTAGGGTTTCATTTGAATTTACTCAAGTCAACTTTGAATTTCCTTTTACATGCATTTAGATAGACATTCACTCTCTTCATCATAACTTGATTTTGGTAGCTCCATTTTCAGTGTCATCAGAGGTGTTGGAATCATGATTCAGATACCAAACCTCTTGAGTCAGTTTAGGAAGGTTTAGGAACCTTCTAACTAGTTTAGGAAAAGAATTTGCCTTATCACCCTGTTTCACCTTTCAAGAATTAGTAAGCTGAAACACAGGGGGGCATAAGGGGCTTTATATACTTCTCAATATCATCATAGTAAGGATTAGGTTCTCTATGGATTTTTCATTAACCTGTTGTGTTGTAGGTTGTGGGTACTAATGGTTTGTTGCAGGATCTCCACATTGAGGGCTTAGCTATATCCTTTTTACTTTGTGATGTTTTCTTACTTTAGCTTACATAATCACGTAGTGTCATATCTAAGCTAAAGTGGAGGCTGAATGTATCATCTTAAAATGGAAGCACTTCCATTTTGGTATGTTTAGCACCTTCATTTAGTGCGCTTGCATATTAGATTTGCATTTAGGATGCATTTGTGTTTGATTCTTCATGATTAGGTGAAATAAGGGTTAGGATCTTATGGATTATCCTTAGTTTCCCTCTCCATGAATATATTCTTATAGGTAGGACCTATGTTTAGGTCTTCCTATACCTCATCATACTGTCTATAGGCCTCTAGGCCTTCTTCCCAGCATTCTGGAATGATCCATCACCTTCCTAGGTCCCTAGTTGACCTGGAAATCTCACAGACACCACTAGGTGACCTGCCTGGAACCTCAGGTCAGGGTCGAGGTCAACCTTGACCTAGTTTAGGGGTGAGTTTGACCTTAACCTAGGTCAAGGGTGAGGTTGACATAGACCTCTGTCGGGAGTTGGTCCCCGCTTTCAATTTTGGAGCCTATTGGGGTTCTAAACTTAAAATAGGTCCCTGGGTTTGGATGCGGAAGTGTTTTCTCTGATATCTAATTTATTTCAGTCCCTCCTTGGTTGGTGATTGTGATTGAACCATAATTAAAGGTGAATCTTGAATTTGGGTCCCTCGCATTGCCCTAGGAGACCTATATTGAGATCTCTATATAAACACTCTCTTTTGCCTTCATTTGATCATGAAATGAAATTGGTAGATGACATGATGCAATGATGATGAAAATAATCAAGAGGATGATATAGAAGGACAAATCTATGAGGACATGTTGATACATTCAAGAGTTTTTGTGGACAAGATGTTGTAGATATTCATTGAAGCAAGAAGGTGGTCTTTTCTATTAGATCTACCATCCTCAACATCCAAGCATTCAAAAGGACATTATCATGGGGTAGAAATTATGGATTGTGAATTGGTAGGAGTAATTTAGCCTTGGGAGCTTGGTATGATTTCTTTATCATATTCAAATCTATGCATTTCTTTCTCATTTCCATGTTATGTTAGGATTATTAATCTAGAAGATTAGATCTTGATATTACATGTTCAAAGACTCTTCTTAAAGAGAAAACAAACACATACATACATTCTATATTCGGCTATTCATGGAGGTGGAGATCACCAAAATGGGGGTTTGACTAAGGAAAAACCCTATATAGCCACCCTAAAACCCTCTTTTCAGATATTTACAGGTGTTGTTTTCAGGAGTTACAAGTACAGGACAATGGATCTGAGACCATATTTGGATACCCTTTTCAAAAAAATATCGGGATCTGAAAAGATTTTCTATCGAGGCAACATAGGTCAAGGTCGAGATTATTGGGTCAAGGGTGAGATTAGTGGGTCAAGGTCAACCTTTTTCATAAGACGATGTCGGATCAAAAAAATATTTATGGGTTTTGTTCGTCTCTGTGTTCCCATTCCAGATCATACTTCAAATTTTCTGGAAACAGAGTGCAGATCTCGGAAAACAACATTCTACAGATCTGCTATGATATGAGGTAGGTATTTTACTCCTTAATTCTTTACAAGTATTCTCAATTCATTATCATAATAATTAAGTGTATTAGACTAAAATTGGACTTAGGGTCTCTTTTCATATGCAATTCCTATTATCTAGAAGACCCCATATTCAACACCAATTTTAGATCTTACAGAAGGTACAAGCTATCATAGAAATGCCTCCACCAAAAACAATCCAACAACTGTGTAGCCTCCAAGGAAAGCTACAATCTGTGTGCCATTTTATCTCTTAGTTAGCAAACAAGTGCCAACCATTCACTCATCTCTTGCGAAAAGATAACACTTTCAAATGGGATCCTCAGTTTCAGAAGAGTTTTGACAATATCAAAGAATACTTGGCTAATCCACCCATCTTGGTACCACCTATACCCAGCCGACCACTCATCCTATATATTTCTACTACTACAACAGCCCTGGGGGCACTCCTTTCTTAGTTGGATGATTAAGGCAAAGAAAGAGCTATTTATTACATCAGTCAGAACTTAGTGGGTTATGAGCTTAATTATTCACCTATGGAAAAGGCATGTCTGGTAGTGGTATTTTCCACTCAAAAACTTCACCACTATATGCTTATTCATACAACCAAGCTCATTTCAAAAGTGGATCCTCTCAAGTACCTACTCTCCAAGACTACTCTCACAGGACGAATGGAAAAATGGGTTATGTTGTTAAGCGAATTTGATATTCAATATGTAGACATAAAAGCCATTAAAGGGCAAGTCATCGCTGATCAGCTAGCAGAAGCCCCATTGGTGGATGCCTATCCCATAATCACTTAATTTTTAGATGAACATTTGTGCATGATAAAAGAGAAATCTACTTGGCAACTCTACTTTGATGGGTCCTACACAGATCATGGTGCAGGGGCAGAAATAATGTTCGTCACACCTCAAGGTGACTACATCCCTATGTCATTCAAATTTGGATTTCCCTACACAAATAACATTGTAGAATATGAGGTACTCATTATAGGACTCCGCATGGCTATAGAATGGAATATCATAGATATACATGTATTTGGCGATTCCCAACTCATCATCAAACAAGTCCTGGATGAGTATCAAACCAAAGATGATAAATTAATGCCATATAAGTAGATGATTGACAAGATGAAAGAACATTTCCTCCACTTACAGATAACACAAGTACCACACTTACAGAACAAGTCTTCTGATGAAATGGCCACAATTGGCTCCCTCTTAGAGATTCCTCATGAGTCTACACAATACGAATTCTTAGTTGAGGAACTTCATGCTCCTGCTTACAAGAATGATGAATCAATTCGCGTATGTGTCTTGGTTGGTCCCCAATCCCCATGGTACCATGATATCCAAGCTTATCTACAAAATGGTATCATATCCCCTCATCTCACCTCAACCCAACACCAAAACTTCATTCACAAAGCTTCCCGCTACACCCTCGTAGCCAACACCCTTTATCGTCAAGGTTATCACAACATGCTCTCTAGATTTTTAGATGAAAATGAAGCCGCCCAGGCTCTACAAGAGGTACATGCTAGAATCTACGGTGCCCACACAAGTTGTATGGTCCTATCCAAGCAACTTTTACATACATGATACTATTTGCCTACAATGGAACGTGATGCTTGTGAGTTTGTCAAGAAGTGTCTACCTTGCCAACAACATGCTAATTTGATCCATGCTCCTACACAGGACCTCAGACGTATTGTGCCTCCTTGGCCTTTCTCTTGTTGGGTTTTTGACCTTGTTGGTAAGATTACTCCCCTTTCTTCTAAAGGCCACATATGCATAATCATAGCAACAGAGTACTTTACAAAGTGGGTTGAAGCAATTCCACTCACCCTCACTATAGGTGTCCAGATATCCAAATTCATCCTTTATCACATTATCTACCGCTTCGGTATACCCTCCACTATCTTCACAGATCACAAAAAACCATTTTAAAATCAACACGTCAGTGATCTGTGTGCTTGCCTCCATATCCATAACCATTTTTCCAGTCCATATTTCCCACAAGGAAATGACCAAGCTGAGGAAACTAACAAGACCCTTCTCAAAATCCTCAAGAAAGTTGTCAATGATACTGGTCGTGACTGGCATCTCCAGATCAACCTCGCTCTTTGGGCATATCGCACTTCCTACCTTACTCCTACAAGCACTACTCCATATTCCCTAGTCTACGGTTCTAAATCTGTCTTACCAATTAAGGTCAAACTACCATCCCTCCAAGTATCACTAAGAGGCCTGGTTGATGATGAAGATTACCAAGTAGCGCAACTCACATAGCTTGATATACTAGATGAAAAGCACCAACAAGCCTATGATCACCTAATTTTCTATCAAAATAGACTCAAGTGGAATTACAACAAGAAAGTCTACCCACACGAGTTCTAGGTGGGGGACCTTTTGCTAAAGGAAAACCAGAAAGTGGGTACTGATCGAGAAAAGAAGGGTAAGTTTAAAGTCACCTGGCAAGGTCCCTATGTTGTCACTGCATGCTTTGGTTCTAGGGAATATCAACTCTCCAATCCTGAAGGAGAACCATTGAATTATCCTATCAACATCACTCATCTTAGGTGCTTCTATGCCTAACGGATAGTTGTTCATTCCAGTTATCTGAGAAAACCCACAAGTATAGAAAGTCCTGAAAAATCTTTAAAAAGCAAAAAAATGAAGCTGAAAAATGGTTGTCTCAGTGAAAAAATAGAAAAAAGGCGCTTGGAAAACATCAAAAACATCCAAAACATCAAAAACATCAAAAAAATCAAAAAGAAAAAGAAAGAATAAAGAGAAAAATTTCGTCCAATGGTGAAAACTTGGCAATCAAGTGCCTTGGACAAGTATGGGTGATGAAAACCTAGAAACAAGTGTCACACATAGTGGACCATTTCATTATCTATTAAAATCTTTCTCCCTTCCATTTCCATCATCACATCTCCAAAAACCTTAGCATTTCCCATATTCCCTGAGTGTTCCAACTCTATCGCACGCATCAAACAACAAGATCCAATCAAATCTCAGCAGCAACCTTTGTACATAAATTGGTTGTAATTATTCACTTGTAATTAATCATTCAGTTTGATCCTTGTATATTTGTGACATGTCCAGTCTTCTTGTCATCGTACTAACATCCTGAGTAGTCATCATGCTAAAATTCCTTGGCTGGTCCCTCATAATCCTCCTGGCTAGTTGATCAGTTAATTGTGACAAACCAAAAATATGGGTTCCACCTCATTCGTTGCATCTGTCACATCCATTGCATCTGGTGTTTTTCTTCATGTTATCTTAGGTTCATTATTAGACTACATTGATCATCATTCAATTGCATTAAGTTCTTCAATTAATTGCATGGTTAAATTCATTTTACATCTTTCATTATTAAATCATTTAGATTCATTTTACATCTTGCATTGTTAAATCATTTAGATTCATTTTACATCTTGCATTGTTAAATCATTTCAATCCATTTTTGTCTTACATTGTTAAGATTCATTTAGATTCATTATTTACCTTAGATTCATCTTGCATCCATATTCATATTCATTAAACATCAGCATATATATTGCATACATCATAAAATCACATCACATCCTGCATCCACACACGTCAGTACATCATATAAGCATCATCCACCCTGCATCAGTCATACATCATATATACATAAGCCTAAAACCATCCTGCATACACAATTTGTCATACATATGTGTCACATCCTACAAACATCAATTTCAGTAATCATATAAGCATATGCATCATAACATCATATAGATCAAGGCATAGAATCACATCAAATCATAGAGTCCTCATCGATCATCATATTGTATCATCTTAAAATGGAAGCACTTCCATGTTAAGAGTGTTTAGCCCTCCTTAGGGGATGTTTTTTTACCTCCATCATATCATCCTCCTATTTTTGCATCATCTCATGCTTCTGTGCCTGTTCAGGACCCTAATTGGGCCTCTTTGGGCACCTCCTACCCCACTTGGCATGTTTTCCAGGGGTTTTGGCCCTCTGGGTCAAGGTCGACCTTGACCCTGACCTAGGTCCCCCTTTCAAATAAGGAAACTTGTCAGCTGCCGGGGCTCATCAAAAATTGAGTTTTCCCGCTTTCGGGTTGGCTATTTCAGGTTCTGAAGTGTTGATTCCAAAATTATATTTAATATAGGTCCTCTCCTAGGGGTAAAGGCTTTAATGGGAATTTAATCCTCCTATGTAGGCCTCCTTAGAAGATTGTGCCCTAATTCCATATAAAAGGAATCATTTCTCTCTCATTTTATCTAATCATTACGAATTATGAACTAGGTGATCAAGTGAAGTTTCAAGCATCCATTTCCAAGCTCTCAAGGTGTTCAAGTCTTCCTTTGAAGCATTCAAGTTCTCCATTAAAGATCAAGGATTCAAGCTTTCAAGCCTTTGAAGGGATTAGGTGCAAACATTCAAGATTCATCATTCAAAACCTGGATCTATCCATCATGGTGGTGTGATCTTCCTTCAAGATCCTTTGTGCATCTTCAAGACTCTTTCATCATCTCTTCAAAAGTGGATTTCAAGCATACAATCATGGAGGTTTATGGTTTCTAAATTCCAAGCTTTCATACTTACATACTTGCATACATTTGAATTTCCATTACATATCTATTTGAGTATCATAGCTTCATTGTTAGATTCAATTCTACTACTTGCTAGCATTCTGTACTTTATTGATTTCAAGGTTAATTCCTAAATTGGGGTTTGACTAAGGCAAACCCCTCCCCCCCACAATAAACAATCTCCTTTTTCTTGTAGGTACAGGTACAAAACAGTTGATGTGAGACCAGATCAAGATACCCTTTTCGGAAAACTCCTGAGATCCGCGAACAGAGTCACTTTCAGATCTATACATGTCAGAGTCAACATTATTGGGTTAGGGTTGAAATTTGTGGGTCAAGGTCAACCTTTTTCATAAGACAACATCAGAATGGAAAATGATTTCTAGGTTTTGTTCCTCTCTGCGTTTCATTTCGGTATCAACTGTCAGTTTTTCCAGAAACTCGATACAGACCTCAGAAAATAGCATTCTTTGAAATGCCATATTTCAAGGTTAGTACATTTCTCCTACTTCTTCAATTACTATCATATATCATTTCTATACATATAGTTAACAGAATTTAATTTATCTCTCTTGTTATTCTCCTTTCCAAATAGTTGATTCATTTATGCATTAGCCCTTCCTTGGGGTTGATCAACTTGGACCTCCCATTTGTGCATTTGAGGATAAAGGGAATATCTTGTCTTCTCCTTAATCACAATTGCAATACTTAATCAATACAATTCAATTAGGGTTAAGAAATTAATACATTCTAGGCAAGTTAAAGGATAATTTACATATCAATGCATTACATTTCAAGATAATCAATCTACCCTTCTTAATACATTACATGTTCTTAATAAACACATCTTTATTTCAATCCCCTTTACAATTTTATATTGTACAAATCTATAACACAATTTCATACCGTACACATATATATAACAAATGTCCATAAATACAATGTCTATCATCAATAAAATACATAAGCTATGCACCGCGGTGCTGATATACATATACATCTCAAAATGCAAAATTGTGTGTCACATAATCCTCTGATGAATCATGTAGGTGGTTGTGATGATCCACCTGCTTGCCCTATTGGTGGACGTGGTGGCATCCCCACAGATCCCTGAGATGTAGAAGTCTGACTTGTGGTCTGTGATCGAGACCACTCTGAGTACTCCCGTATTTGTCCTTCGGGAACTAGCTAATGATACAACACCCGATAGTGGGCTGCCTCTCTGCCTACCTTGGCCACATCTCTGTTAGCTGTGAAAGCCTCTGCCACCACATGTCCTACCCCACCTACACTGGCTATCTACCTAGCAATATCTCGCTCAGTCCTATAAGCGTCAACTTGCCTCTATGTCGCATCCCTCTCTAAGGTCAATGCAATGATATTCTCTATGGCCTGATCCATCTGCTCCGTAAGGGTAACCAACTGACCTATCAGTGTCCCTATCTCAGTCCGTAGCTCTACAGCATCCTGAGTCATGCTAACCATAGAGAAATCTCTAGAGTCAACTCTGCCCTGTAAGGTGTCGAGTACACCCTCTAGCCTGTCCGCCCAGGATATCTCTACAACTAGTAGCCCCTATACACGGGTCATCTTAGTTTGTAGGCTAGCCTTTGATACCTCTGCCATCCCCAGCAACCCCCGTAGTCTCACACACTCAGTCTATAAACTATCTCGCTCTGTGATGATAGTATCATGTGTATCATGTGCAACGTATCTTGTCGGTGGCCCCTGCGATACCTATACCTATGCTGGCACTTGAGGTTCTTGTACCTATCCCTGCACTGGCACCTGAGGTACCTGATCCTATGCATCCCCTAGTGGACCCTATGGCCCCTGATCCTATCCTCCCTCTACCTGTGCCTCTGTTGGAGGATGAACCCAGCTCTCTTGTAGCATCTTCCTCTGCCCTGCTACTGAGGTCTTAGGGGCATCTCCTGTAACTATCCCGTCATCCACCTTTGTGTCTCTTGTCGGCTGCTTGTGGGTTGCTACATGTACTAGATCTGTGAGCCGTAAGGGTGTGTGTGTGGCCCACCATGCTACATACTCTACTGTCATACTTGCATCAATGACATCGGGCCTGGCCACGAATTCTATCCTCGCCATGGTCCTCCAGGCTATCCTCATTGTGAGAGCATCAATGTATTTCCCCCACACACCCACCTCCCTGGTGATATGAAGATGTAACTCATCCTCTGCCACCACCCCTTGCTGTAGTCTGAACTGTCTCATGACCCTAGAGGGTCTATATCTCTCTATTTGGTGGATGGTCCTTCCCAATAGAAAATAATCAGTCCGTACATACAAAAGGTATAGGAAATCCTCAAAGTTGTCCTCCACTCCCGCCTCCCAATCCATTGCTCCCCACAGCTTGCAGAGTCTATATGGGGTCCAATAGAAAACCTGAACCTCATCCAATAGCTGTCGCCAGTATCTTATCTAACCAATAGAGGTATATCTCAATGACAGCCTATACCTACATGCATATGGCTCTCCCAGCTACTGAGCCTCTCAAACTCTCATCGGTCAGAACACTGTAATGTGCTCCCAGACCCACACTAACAACATAGTCACCCTAGTCCCCACGTTGCATACCCCACGGTATGCAGCCATGTGCAGATCATGGTAAAACTATCCTAGGACAACATACCCCCAATAGTAGGTCATACCCTCCTCAAGCATCCTTGCTAATACTCGCGACCACCGCATACCAAAACCATGACCAGCCAAATCTGCTAGCATCCACCCACCAATTAGTCCTTCCAAGAATAGGGCTATCTGCCTCAGTCTCCTATCAACCGCTGGCTGTCAGAGCATCTAGGCCATGTATGTCAGGATCCTCCTTATAGGCCTCTTGAATGTGATCTCCATGTAGTGGTCACTGTCCTCTATCCTGTACTGTGGTATCGCCCCTCAAATCGGTATCCAAAGAATCTGCCACACATCCTTGAGAGTGATCATGGCCTCTCTAGTAGGCAGATGAAATTTGGTAGTATCACTGTTACACCACTCGATCAAAGCAGTCATAATCCCATTGTGCATCTATAGCCTAGGCCAATGGGGCACATAATCCAACCCAACAAATGCTAGCACTCCCTAGTCTACCTCTGTAAGTTGGGCCTCCAATTCCATGGTCGTCGGCCAATGCTCCCGAGATCCCAATGGTGGGAACTGCTCCTGTAACATTCAAAACCCACCATGTAAGCCCATATTTCTTCTATTCCTAGCCTAACCCATCCGAAAATGGGGCATCTTTCCCCTAGGTATTTTTCTAACCCATCCCTAGCCCCTGCCGGGTCCCTCCATTTCCTTCCCCTCGGCATCTGCCCCTTTGGGTGTAGATGCCGGTTCAACCGAAAATGCTGGTTCTTACACCGATGTCTCCACTGTTTTCCCTCCCAGACCAACATCTTCGAAGACGTGGTTCTGGGTCTGGCGTCTCCGAAGATGCCAGTCTGGCATTGACGTCTTTGAAGAGACAGGTTTGGGGATCGGCGTCTATGAAGACATCGATCCAAGGATCGACTTCTTTGCAGACATCAATTTAGGAACCGACATCTCTGGTCTGAAACCTAATCTACCTGCTTTAAATGCCCCCTAACCCACCCAGAAATAATTAAAAACTTCCACAAAAGTAAACACAAGGTAAACGTGTTAGAATAGTCCCAAAGGATAACTAAGAGGGGGGGTGAATCAGTTATCAATTACTTTAATTATTTTCTTTGCTTAGATATCAATTAACATAAAGTAAATTCACATTCAGATAACACAATAGAGAACACAACAATTTTGGTTACGAGGAAACCAAATAGGTAAAAACCCTGGTGGGAATTAGCACCCACAAAGAACTGTACTTGAGTATAATTATCCATGTTAAGAGATCTTGCAACCCTGTTAGGATTTGTTATTTACAATGCAATAAGTACAAAGACCTGGTTAAAGGTCAGATACTATTAGGAGTCTTTTACAAGTAACCCTGTTAGGGGTGAGGACTCACTGTCCAAAAGCTCACTGCTAAAATGATGAAGGCTGCAACCTTCAGTAGAATAGATATACACTATATCTGATACATGAACTATTTGAGTAGACCTGTTGTCTTGATCAGTTCCAGTGTGTTGTATACTTCCACTTCTTCTTCACATAGATCTTTTCTTGATGAATGAAATGTCTCTACTGTCCCAAAACAACAGACATTATGTCCTGCACTTTTTCTATCTTTATTCTTCTCATTCACACTTGGCATTCAACAAATGAACTACTATAAGTATTTTCTCCAAAGGATGTGATCTTCTTCGGCTCTAGGATTCCCTTCAATACTTCTTTAGTTGGCCACATCATTCACGCAACCTGATTAGAAACACGCAACTCATACTGAATAGACGCGAAGCTTTACAAAGTTGGCTCCACCAAATTAAATCCAACTTCATGATTTTGATAGAACATGTTTGACACCTTTAGATAATTATCTTTAACTCATACCTAAACATGAATACAAACACACATATCCCAAAGATAGGCGCAACTCAAGAAATAATGTAATTATGTCGGCTCTTCATAGATAGTCATCAATCTCTGTAACTGTCATAACTGATTAACATAACTCTACTGAAACTTCATATCTGACGGCGTGAATGCACATAGAATCTAGAACATGTATACACCATGGAAATGAACATACATAGCTCTGGAACATCTGTACTGATAATTACATAGTGTGTGTGTGAGATTACACCTTCATGAAATTAGGACTAGTAACAACAACTCTATGGAAAGAAAATGCTATTTAATTTAAAAATTGAAGTTAAATCTATGACATCTCAAGGTTCTCTATCTAAGATTTGTTAAGAGATCTCTCAGCCTTAATCTCTCTCAAGGAAAATCCTAGAATGAGAAGAAAATGATAAACATGCTCTAATGTAGCTCAAATGCTCCAAGATATGCTATGAAATCAACAAATGCTTCTAAAAATGATACTCTAAATGCTATGAAAATGCAGAAATACTATCAAAAGCTCTGAAATGCTCTCCAAATGCCTATAATAAGGATGCTTTTCTCTTGAATTTCTTGGATCCCAAACACAAAGAAAATGGCTTGTATTTATAGCAATTTCCCAATGGTAGGGGGTAGAGTGAGTTGAACATGGTCAAGCCTTGGTTGAGTAAAAAGCTTTGAGGTGTTTTCAAATGGAGGGAAAATTGAGTTGTTGTCCTCAAAGAAATTAGGAATTATATAATTCAATCATTTAATTAATCTAGCCATGTAAGGGTGAATGGGTTAGATTTTTTTAAAAAAAATTTAAACTATACAATTAATTGATTAAAATCAATTGCATAATTTTGATTAATCCCTTTTAGGCTTGAATTTAATTATTTGATTTCATGATTATTTAATCATTTGATTTAATGATTTTTGTCCACTTTGCTTGATAAATGTCCATTTAATTTTGATCCATTTTAATGCATTTTGATGAGATTTGGGGCAATTGGCTGAGATTTACAATTTTGAATGTTTAAGATACACTTGGTCAAATTTAGGTGTCTACAAATGCCCCTCTTTGAATTGATGTGCGAAGCACATTGATTCAAAGAAAACTTGATGTCCTGATCGTTGATTTGATACTGATGTTTGATTGATGCAAAACCTGATATTGATTTAGTGCGAAACCCTGATGTGAAACTTGATGCAAAACCCTAATGTGAAACTTGATGTGAAACGCTGATGTGAAACTTGATTTGATGCCCCACTGATAACAGTTTGAATTTTTAATGCCCCAGATTTGATATAAGATATGATGCAAAATCCCAGTTTGATGATATGATGATGCCCCCTCATAAATGAAAGCATATTGATCTCAGATATGAAAAATTTGATGAACACTGCTGATAGAATAGATCCAAGATGATTGCATTTTTGATAAACATTGATGCTGAAAAGATGTCGAACAAATGCCCCAGTGTGCAGAATATGCAGATTTGGTTTGACTGGATGAAAAATCTCATAAAACTAGGGTAAAATAGCTTAAATAGGTTTAAAAACCCAAATTTACTATTCATTTTCACTTTTTACTGTTGAGATTTTGCTCTAATCCTCTGATGATTGACAACGATGGTGGTCCCTATTTGAGAGCATTGGTTCGAGCGAGCGCACCGATATCAGAGACCTCCTCACTACGGGCCTCCGGTGAGTGGTTTGAACCTTCCTAGTGCATTTATTGCTCATTAAAATAGCATTTATTACATGTTTTTAATGCTTTCTAGATAGAAAATGGTGAAATGTCGCGTAGGATAGTTAAAAAGCTACCTCCGCGCATTAAGAGCCGCGTAGGAACAATCCATAGCCACCTAAGAATTAGGGCAAAAATGCAACCTAATTAGCTTAAAACCCACCTAGGAAACCCTATATTTTAAAGGCCGCCTAGGAAACTTAAAAAGTTGCGTAGGACTTTGAAAGGTGGCTTGTTAAGCAAAGCGTCGCCTCTGATGTGTAAAGTGCCACGTGTAAGGTTTTTAACACTGTGGGGCTTAAAAATCCGTGTACACTTATTAAAGTGTCGCCTACCATAAAGTTTGAAAAGTTGAGATAGAATAGATGAAATGCCTTTGATCGATCGTCTAGATAACTCAATTGAATTCCAAGTTATAAAAATGTACGTCCATAATGTCACTTAGTGTTTAGGATATTAAAGAAAATTCATAATGATGAATGTTTGATATGCCAATCATGATTAAGATGATTACAAATTATCCATATGTCTCAAGATCTAGAGGTTAGGAACAATAGGTTGATGAGCTCAAAATAGAGCAAGGATAGATTTAATATGTTTGATTGGCGTAGAATGATCCACCAATAGAAACTCTAATATGATGCACTTTGTTTCAAAATGTAGGAACATTATCGCAAGTTGTAGGTACGGGGAGTTGTGTCTTAGATTTTTGATTTGGTTGATGAGCTCACGCCTCCTGAGCGACAGACTATCGAGACATGTGGTCTCAGTTTTCTTCTTGGTCTCCCTCAGTTTCAGCTGAACCAAGGTCTTTTGACAGCTATGGAAGAGCGATGGCACTCTGACCATAATACGTGCCATCTACCCCTTGGCGAGATGACTATCTCACCCAAGGATGTGTATAGATTATTGAGGATCCTGACTCATGGAGAGCAGGTATATTATGATTCAGTTTATGATAGTAGTGTTTGTAGATGGGTGTTTGGAGATAACACCATTGCTGATGATTGTATTACTTGGGCACAGTTTGTGTCATTTCCCACTTTTCCAGCATTGTTAGGAGCAGTGATCGGAGGATTACTTCTTCCAGATAGGAGAGGTCATGGATTTGTGGTCAGATGGGGCCATATACTGGAGGATTTGATTGCACATCCTCAGAGATTTGACTGGGGTTCCTTTGTATTAGTGCAGTTATACCATGATTTACATGAGGTAGTATATAGACGCAGTGCATCCCTTTCAGCAAGTGCAGTTTTGTTACAATTATGGTCTTGGGAGCATATCCCTATCACTAGACTAGTTTTAGCACGAGTGCGGGCTCGAGGGTATCCATATGCATTTTTGTATTATGGCATGGTTGTCCAGCATCGTCTGGGCAAGGTTGAGTTTTGGTGTCGCACTATTGATGACATTGATGTTAGATTTGCTAAACTGCAAATCAACCCAAGAATCCTGCATGCAAGACTGTCACGAAGTAGAAGCAAGACAGAAGAGAAAAAAGTAGCTATGGTGGCCAAAAAGGCAGAGAGTTGAAAACCATGTTGCAAGAATAAGCTTCTATTAACAACAATAAAATGATTACAATCTCTATACTGAAATGAAAGAAGTGAATCCTTATAAAAGGAAACACGAAACCCTAAAGGCTAAAACCCTAAAGAATTATAAAGCGCCTAAGTGAAACTTAAGCCTAGAGTATGATAAACTAATAATTAAATAATTTAATTATTAGCTAACATATGACTACTCTAACACCCCCCCTTAAGTGTAACTTAGGGAGAAGCAAAATAGCTAACTACTGCAGAAAGCAGGAAAGAAGGGTCCCGGAAACTAGGCCTGATCAGGTACCCAAACAAGAAAGCAAACTAGATGAAGGAAACAAAGCCTTCAATCTAGGGAAAAAATGTCCCAGAGAAAGGAACAAGAAAGAGCAGGAAGCATCTCCGAAGCATGTCTGAAAACTCTGTCAGAAGATACTGTTGGAACCTCCACTGAAGTGCATGACCAGGTAGAGAAGACAAGTGTCTGAAGAGCTGATCAATCGAACCAGGAAGCAATAGAACCAACAGGTGAACCCCCCCATAATGCTGAACTGGGAGAGGTGACA
>MU225542.1:1938484-1961753 GCA_018584345.1 Thuja plicata
GCTTCAGATTTGTCTTTTAAGAATGCAACCCACATCATCCTTGAGAAATCATCAACAAACAAAATGAAATACCTTTCTTCGTAGTAAGATCTTGTTTGAGTAGGTCCACATAGGTCTGTATGTATCATATCTAATTTGTTTTCTACAGAGTCTTGTTTGCTCCTGAATGAGGTCCTCACATGCTTCCCCATCACACATTCCCTACACATAGTGTCAATTGGTCTTGCAATACTTGGAAGGTCTCTTACTGCCTTTACATTACTTATCTTGACTATGTTGTCAAAATTGATATGACAAAGTCTCTTGTGCCATAGCCAACTTTCATCCACTTTTGCAACAAAACAACTTACTTCTGAATTGAGCTAAAAGACATTACCTATGGTCTTTGAGCTTGATGCAATCATGTCTCCTTATTTTTTGTTAATGATGCACTGGTTATTTTTGAATTCCAACTGATATCCTTTATCAAGAAATTGTCCAACACTTAGTAAGTTATGATGTAAACCATCAACACAAAGAACATCATATGTCTTATTATTTCCATCTAAGGTGATAGAACCTATGCCTATGATAGGTTTGGGAGTGTTATCTCCAAATATAACCATGCCACCTTTGTATTTGTCCAAATGTACAAATCTGTCTTTGTCTCCTCTCATGTGGTGTGAACATCCACTATCAATTATCCAGTCAATTTTGATGTCAGCTTTTGAAACTAATGCTAACTTTTGTTCTTTTTCTTCATCTTCTTTGTCCATTTCTTCAAGCATCTTTTCAATGTCTTTTATGGCAACAAAACCAATTTCATCTTCTCCTAAATCATCATTAGTTACACCATCTTCAGCATGATAACTTTCCTTAGTGTACTTGGGCTTGTAATCTGATCTAAACTTCTTGACTCTTGTAGGACACATGGATGCAAAGTGACCAACTTTGTTGCATGAAAAACATTTGAATGGTAGCTATCCTTCATATTTCCCTTTACCTTTCCTTTCTTTCTTGGAAATCATAGCAATGATTTCTTCTAGTTCTGTATTCACTTCTTCATTAAATTACTAGAGCTTCTTATGAATTTCTTGCTGTGGACTGAGGCTTTGAAAGCTGTCTCACTTTTGGGTTCTGTCTTCAATCTTGATATCTCAAATGCAGATATTTTGCTGATCAAAGTCTCTCTCTCTTGAAGTCTTTTTAAAATTGCATAGTCTCATCTAAGATATTGATCTTGCTCTCATAGTCTGTTGTTAGTGTGGTCATTAGTTTGTCCATTATATCATCCTCTGAAATTTCTCCACCATTGTTCCTGATACCTGAAACTGCTTCATTAATTCTTTGATTGTAGGCTCTGATGTTTTCTTCAGGTAGCATCTCTAAGTTGTTGTACCATTTCTTCCATGTCTTTCTGTGTGCATTCTTTGCTTGGATGTCTCCTTCAAACATGTCTTCTAAGTATTTCCAAATACAGTATGCTTTATCTGCCTTCTTGATCTCAAAAAATTCATTGTCGGATAGGGCACTGATTAGGGCTTCTTTGGTGATTACATTATGAGTGAACACTTCCTTTTGTTTGATAGTAGAGTCTTCTTCTACAAGGTCTTTCAAGGTGGTAACTTCAATTTTTTGAGTGGCAATCTCATAGATCTCAAATCCAACACACGAAAGATGTGTTATCATTTTGTTCTTCCAGTCAAAATAGTTTTCTCCATCAAACTTAGGACTCTCTTTCCCGAAGTTTGCCATCTGATCTACCTTAAGCTGTTAGGATTTCTCTCCAAGGCACTTGGCTCTGGTATCAATTGTTAGAATAGTCCCAAAGGATAACTGAGAGGGGGGGGGTGAATCAGTTGTTAGCTACTTTAATTCTTTTCTTTTCTTAGATATCAATTAACATAAAGTAAAGGCACATTCAGATAACATAATAGAGAACACAACAATTTTGGTTACGGAGAAACCAAATAGGTAAAAACCCCAGTGGGAATTAGCACCCACAAAGAACTGTACTTGAGTATAATTATCTCTGTTAAGAGATCTTACAACCCTGTTAGGAGTTGTTCTTTACAATGCAATAATTACAAAGACCTAGTTAAAGGTTGGACCCTATTAGGAGTCTTTTACAAGTAACCCTGTTAGGGGTGAGGACTCACTATCCAAAAGCTCACTGCTAAAATGATGAAGGTTGCAACCTTTAGTAGAACAATTATACACTATATCTGATAGATGAACTATTTGAGTAGACCTGCTACCTTGATCAGTTCTAGTGTGTTGTATAATTCCACTTCTTCTTCACATAGATCTTTTCTTGATGAATGAAATGTCTCTACTGTCCCAAAACAATAGACATTCTGTCCTGCACTTTTTCTGTCTTTATTATTCTCATTCACACTTGGTGTTCAACAAATGAGCTACTATAAGTATCTTCTCCAAAGGATGTGATCTTTGTCAGCTCTAGGAGTCCCTTCAATACTTCTTTAGTCATCCACATCATTCACGCAACCTAATTAGAAACACGCAACTCATACTGAATAGACGCAACGCTTCACAAAGTCAGCTCCACCAAATTAACTCCAACTTCATGATTCTGATAGAACATGTTTGGTGCCTTTAGGTAATTATCTTTAACTCATACCTAAACATGAATATAAACACGCATATTCCAAAGATAGGCACAAATCAAGAAATAATGTAATTACGTCGGCTCTTCATAGATAGTCTTCAATCTCTGTAACTGTCATAACTGATTAACATAACTCTACTGAAACTTCATATTTGACTCGGCGTGAATGCACATAGCATCTAGAACATGTATACACCATGGAAATGAACAGACATATCTCCAGAACATTTGTATTGATAATTTCATATAGAACACTGTTGTATATTATATGTTGTCATCAATGAAAAACATACAATGAATTATTTGCACAGAAGCAAATCTCCAAAAAAATGTTGAGTCACTCATCAGTAATAGTCACTCCGTGGGTCTCCCATGTGTGCAAACGTGCTCTCCCAACTACCCCAACATCCTCTCGTCAGCTATGTTTTCTCTCTAGAGCTCTTGTTTTTCCTAATCACTATTCACAAATGACCTTCTTTAAGCCCCCCAGCCCCTCTTATAGCCCCTCATTTTCCCCAAAAAATTTCCCCACCCATTTTCTTCTCCCGATTGTATATATTTGTATTATTAGTCCTATTGTACAGCCTAAATGCGTCGAAAATTCCAAAAAAACATTTAAAAATTGCAAAAATCCAAAAAAATTCAAAACTTCCAAACAATTCAAAAAAATCAAATATTCTCAAAAATATTGAAATAAACCCTTGATTCTTCCCACATCACTCAGTTTTTCAAATTTCAGTGATATTTTGACTCTTGCGACAACGATCATGTTTTTCAACAAATCAGTTTTGCAACCAATTATCCTTGCTCCTCATTCTGTTCACAGCTTTTGCCAGCAAATATCTCTTAATCACATCAAATCCAATCTTTGCCTATCAGGATGCATCCTTCCGGCGCTTGCTTATCAAATATTGTTCATGGAAATAAATTTGGACTAAATGACTGCTTGGTCATGAGGCCTTCTTTATTGATTTTATCTTTTTGTGTCAGTTTAAACCTACTCACCACTACCTCGATCTGATATATCTTGGTGCGTTGTGACTGGTGGCTACTCCTATTTAATTTAATCAATTAAATAGTTTTAGTTGGTATTTATCAATGATCAAATAATTGATAAATGCTATCCTAATGTATTTTATTTAAATACATTTGCCTCACAAAATCCCCCTTTTAATAAATTTATATTTATAAAAATTCTTCTATATTTCTAATTCTTCTAAACTATGATTTATTCAAATCTAATTTGAATTATAATCTAAACCCTAGCTAGGAACCTATTAATACAATCTAGAAGCCTACCCTATTCCTACTCTACTCCCATCACCTCACTTCCTAAGCATATTTCGCTACCTAACTGTCCTCTAATCATACTTAAAGAGTGATTCCTAACCTTTTTAAGGCTAATGGAATGATCAACCACATGTGAGAATTCTCTCCAAAATGGGCACCCATTCCTCTTTAAGGTTATTTACTCCTTTGTTCCCCACTTGGAATTCTTGAGCCACTCAATATTTATTGCTATATTTGACTCAAAATTATCCATCCCTTCAAGCCTATGTGTCCCTTATGTGGATCTTATGTGGATGCCACATAGATGCCACCTAGTCCAAGCTCTCCTCTTCTCTCCAAAAAATCTATAAATAGAGGCCTTCTCCTCTTCAATTTTCATCTCTCATTGTGCATTATTATTATGCTAGAATTGCTTTAGATTTTCATAGCTAGTTTCATATTTTTATGCTTAAATTACTTAGAAATCACATGCTAGGATCAATTTGGTAAATGAATCATAAGTTTCTTTCTTTTATTTCATTTCATTATCATAGTAGCATAATCATTTGAAGAATTTGAGACTACTTCCTCATACTACTTCTTGAATCTCTTCTTTTGCTCCCAAATCTTGCATTCATAGTTGCATTTTGCATTGGGGATCCACTTCATTTGTGTGTTTGAGAGAGCACACCCACATCCAATCCAAAAAGAGAAAATCAAACAAGCCTCATGGGTGCAACTTGTTTAGCTCTATCCGATGATACAAGGACACTTTGTTTTGTCTTGCTTGCTTGAAACTATTCAATCAATTAAATAGTTTCATAGTTGGTATTTATCAATGATCAAATATTATCCTAATGTATTTTATTTAAATACATTTTCCTCACAAAATCCCCTTTTTAATAAATTTATACTTATTAAAATTCCTCCATATTCCTAATTCTTCTAAACTATGATTTATTCAAATCTATTTTGAATTATAATCTAAACCCTAGCTAGAAACCTATTGATACAATCTAGAAGCCTACCCTAAGCCTACCCTATTCCTACTCTACTCCCATCACCTCACTTCCTAAGCATATTTACCTACCTAATTGTCCTCTAATCATACTTAAAGAGTGATTCCTAACCTTTTTAAGGCTAATGGAATGCTCACCCACATGTGAGAATTCTCATCAAAATGGGCACCCATTCCTCTTTAAGGCTATTTACTCCTTTGTCCCCCACTTGGAATTCTTGAGCCACTCAATATTTATTGCTATATTTGACTCAAAATTAGCCATCCCTTCAATCCTATATGTCCCTTATGTGGCTCTTATGTGGATGCCACATAGATGCCACCTCATCCAATCTCTCCTCTTCTCTCCCAAAAATCTATAAATAGAGGCCTTCTCCTCTTCAATTATCATCTCTCATTGTGCATTGTTATTATGCTAGAATTGCTTTAGATTTTCATAGCTAGTTTCATGTTTTTATGCTTAACTTACTTAGAAATCACATGCTAGGATAAATTTGGTAAATGAATCATAAGTTTCTTTCTTATATTGCATTTCATTATCATAGTAGCATAATCATTTGAAGAATTTGAGACTAGTTCCTCATACTAGCTCTTGAATCTCTTCTTTTGCTCCCAAATCTTGCATTTATAGTTGCATTTTGCATTGGGGATCCACTTCATTTGTGTGTTTGAAAGAGCACACCCACATCCAATCCAAAAAGAGAAAATCAAACAAGCCTCATGGGTGCAACTTGTTTTAGCTCTATCTGATGATATGAGGACACTTTGTTTTGTCTTGCTTGCTTTTATCTCACTTGAATTTTGGATTCTAACCCTGTAATGATTTATTGTTTGTGAGTGATTGCAGGTTGACATTTTCCTCATACACATTCTGGCACGCCCGGTGAGATAAATGCAAGCAACGAAAATATATAGTTGTTTGATTCTAACTACCAAAATCACTATAAAAGAAACCTAATTGCTTCATTTTGGCATAATTAAATCAAGTGCAAGGTTAAAACCCCAATTTGATTACAACAAGAAATTACAAGGTGGAATCCCAAGTTTGATGATATCCATTGAAGCAAGGGTTGGCTATTGGAGACTTCTCTCAAAAATTCACATCAAGCATCTACATTTTGAATCAAACATTTCAAGACATCTTTTGCTACATCATGGAGTTTCAAATAGATTGTGAGGATAGCTAGGTGTACTTTTTCCCTTGGGGGCTTGGTATGATTTCCTTGTTGTTTTCAAATCTATGCAATGATACTTCATACTTTACATGTTTACATTTACATGCATTCAATAAAATATTATTTGCATTTACATGATAGGGGTTCACTCTATCGCACATAGGGTTAGATATAGACATTCACTTTGGCATTCTAGCTCATTGATCTATACATAATCTAGATTCACAAGCACATCACACTTTACATATTCTAACAATTATCCGTAGAGGTGGAAATCGCCAAAATGGGAGGTTGACTAAGGAAAACCCATATATAGCCACCCCCACACACACTTTTTAGATTTTCACGTTACATATTTAGGTATAGATATGGAAATAAGACATTCAACGTGTTCCACATTTCAATCCAGAAAGCCTCTGGACAAGGCCGACTTGGGTCAACCTTGTCCAGGACTTGGTTGACTTGGGTCGACCTTGTCTAGGACTAGGTCAACTTGGGTGGACCTTGTCTAGGACTAGGTCAACTTAGGTTGACCTTGTCCTTTTCCAGAATAGAAAGTTATAGTGCAGATTGTATCAGATTCCAGATTGTTAGGTCTAGAAAATAGCAGAATCTGGGGTTTCGACAGTTGGAAAATTCAGGTTCAAAGTGCAATATTTCACTTCTCTTTTAAGATGCACACATCCCTATCTATAATTCCTTGAATTTACTTTCATAGATCAACTTTTTCATTTCAGATTTACATATCATTTATAATTTCTACTGGAATCAACTAAATCTAACCTTATAAAGCATAGATGTCAAGTTGGCATCCTTACCCACTAGGTTGTGCTTACCTGATCTATCTTGTAGGTGAGGTTTTTTTTATTCCAATGTATAATATTCCTGCACAATTAGGTGAGTGATATATATCATAACATTTCTCACCATTTCCTATTATACATCTTGGTGAACTTGAGGTGAAACGAAATATAGATCAATGTTCTAGGATATAGATCACTCACCAAAATGTACAATATAAAATGGTCAAGCATTTCTGACCAAATCATTTTGTGTGTGTGTGTGTGTGTGTGTGTGTGTGTGTGTGTAGTGCATATTAAGTTTACATACATATGTATACATATATATTTTTAATTCTACAAAACCCAACCGGGTTTTGTATATCTAAAAACACATAGCTAAAGGTTTACAAAACTTGACTTTTCCACATATATTTTTAATTATACATAACCTGATCAATTTTTGTAGAATTAAAAACACATAGCTAAAGTTTTACAAAACTTGACCGGGTTTTTAAATAGTTGAAAACACAATTGGATTATGCTTTGGTAATAGGATTGGATAATGAACTTGAGGCTTGGGAGCTTCATTTCCCTCTATTTCTCTCATTTTTCACGTCTGTTGTTCTTCCAGGTTGGTTTCTCAACTTCCCCGTCATCCTATTTACACATCACCAATTGGATATTTGTAAAATTACCACCATAATTTTACACATCTTCTAAGCTTTCTAACCGTATTTTTTTTTTCTATTTTTGGACAACATTAACATATTAAAGTTTAGTTTTGTTTACTAATGTCTCTATAGTTCTTAGAGATATATGTGTACCATTTTCTTAATATATTTTGGTCTACTTGACCAAATTTACAAAATATTACATATTATTGATCTACACTTGATTCTATACACTTTTAAAAAATTGCATTTTCATTTTTTTTGATGCAAGTTATGTCTAACACATGAATAACACTTGATTTTAAGGATGTGCCCACTTCAAAAAATCATTAAAAAAATACTTAATAAAAAATTACAAAAAAATACACAACTTCTGTCTCTCACTCTTATCTATCTTTCTACCAAAGGGTTTAGAAATACTAAATCTAACTATATCTTTCTTGATGTGCGCGCTAGACACTGTGTTATGTTTTCTTGAAAAAATAAGAATATTTTTTCGTGCACAATGGAATCGAAAATATTAATACTGTCCCTTTTTTAAAAAAATTAGTAGTTTAGAAACTAGATTTAGAGTACTACAATTCTTGTTCTTTGCACATCTTCTAATTTTGAGTGCATGACTCTCAAATTTCTCTTCCAAGTTTAGGTTTACCTAATTTTAGAAAAAAGTGGCCACTTGTACCCACCTTTTTTGCACACCATTTTGGTGCACTTACCCCACATGTAGAAGTAATTTTAGGAGAGGGAACAACAAAGAATAATAGAAAAGAAGCTGAGAACTTGATTTCACATGTTTATAAGAGAACTTCTCAAAGTTTCTTTACAAAGACGTGGAAAGGGATAGAAAGAAAGAAAACATAAAGTTTATTTTAAAAGAGAGATATAAATAATCTAGCTGAAGGCCGATGTATATCCTTTTTGATGACATAAAATGGAGTTTGAGGCAACAACCCAAAATTATTTTGAGAAGGGGAAATCTTTGATTTTCCCCCCTTTTTAACTATTATGAATGTTTGCATAAATATTTTAAAGAAAAATTTAAATAATAACAAATAGAAAGATTGACAATATTGGGTTCAACACAAAGAAATGGACCACGATATTGTAGAAGTGGAGCTCACCAAAATACAATCAATAAAATGTGACTCTACAAAAGGAAAACTATATTCCTTTGATAGCCAATTTCATTACATATATTCAGATATCTCCAACTAGTTAAATGAGTGGACATATCTAATAAAATAAAGTTTTTAATAAATAGAAATGGAAAATAAAAAGGATAAAGAGTCTTTGATCCAAATATGATTGTCTCATCCTAGGATGCTAGACCAGTGCACATACATCTGTGTTATGTGTTGTAGTCTCAAATAGACCATGAACAAATATTTAATAAGTAACAAAGACTCAACTTTGTGCTTCAAATAACTTGCAAAACTAAGAAGTAAAAAATTGAAATAACAAGTATTATATAACATATATACATAGAAATAAAATAAATAGGCACAAGAAAAATTCTATACAATTGAATACCTTCAATAAACCTACACACACAAAAACCATAAAAAGATGTTTATGGTTATTGATGCAAGATCATCTTGGGATCTAAGCAATCTTGTGTTAACCAAAAACATTTGCTTTCAGTAGTTTGTCTGTTTGTTTTCAGTCTAGTGTTTCTGTTGGTAATAGATTTTTACTTGTTCTTTTTTGTTGTGGTCATGGCTATGTCTTCATGGCTTTGTGTTGGATCCTTTTCTATGATCGCACCACATTTGGTTTCATCACGCAAGATTTATTGTAGTTTCTTTGCGGGATTGTATTACCAATCAGTGGTTGGGTTTCCGATCTTTTTCCCGATCTTTCGGTTGGTTTTTTCAGGCGCGGTCGTGCCAACTCAGTGTTACATTTGAGACCGACTTATTTGTTTGATTGCATCTCTTATTATTTTCATTGGAAGTTGATCCAGTTGTTTTGGGTCCTGACCTAATTGTTGTAACACATTTTCTAATTCTTGGAAAATGTGATCTTTACTAGGCCAACCAATGATTGTAATTTCTATTTAAGCTTGTAGACTTGTTCCTATGGGATAAGAAATTTTTCACAAGATTATCTAGCGTAACTTGGATAGGGTTTGTAAGATATTTATGATCTAATCAGGTATGTATGTCTGACATGTGAGACTGCATGTTCCAGATCCATTGTATTTGATTCACCGATCATAATTGAAGGCTAATCTCTCATTGTTGTCTTGTCATTCTTGTTATTTATGTTGTGATGTGTTGGCTACAAGGATCAAACTGATCTTTTGAGGTTTCAACATCTTTGACTGAATCAAGTGGTATCAAAGCAAGATTTTACATCCTTAGGGTTTGCTTGTGGGGTGACGGTTGAAAGGATCTGATCTACACCGGCTGTGGATTGTGAAGATGGCAGGATAAATGCTAGAGGAGGAGCACGATGTGAAGATCTAGTTGTTTTGGATTTGTTGAGGCAAATATCTGCAAGATTATAAGGAGTAGAGACAACCCAGAGGAGAGGACAACATATAGAAGATGCAAGTGATGAAGAAGGAGACGAATAGAATCAGAATGAAGCAGTACAAGGAGACAACCAAGAAGCACAACCTCAGTTGAATCAAACAGAGGAAAGATTCATTAGGCTTTGACTAATATTAATTTAAGACCTCATTTCAACCCACCTGATTATCATGGTAACCTAGATGTTGATGAGTTGATAGATTGGATTAAAGAGATGTATGAGTATTTCAAGCTTGAAGGAACTAATGAAGAAAGGAAGGTGAAGTATGCTTGTACCAAGCTGAAAGGAAACACATCTCTATGGTGGGAACATTTCCAAATAGATCAGAAAAGAAGAGGTAAATATAAGATCAAATCATGAGATATTATGGTGACCAAGTTATAAGCTAAGTTTTTGGCTGAGGACTATCAAGTAAGTTTGTTTAGAAAGTTGTAGAACTTGAAGCAGAGAGATTTAAGTGTCAAGGATTATACTAAGGAGTTCTACAAGTTGAACATCATATCTAGTCATATAGATGATGAAGCTGAACAATTTTCTCATTACCTTATTGGCTTGAGGATGTCCATACAAGATGAAGTCAGTCTAGTGCAAATTAGGAGTGTGGAAGAGGCTTATAAGTGGGCCTTGAAGGCTGAAGAGAATCTTAACAAAAGGCATGAGAAAAGACAAAGAGGTAGAGGTGGAAGATTTCAAAAAGGTAGAGGTAGATCTACTATAGATCAGAGTAAACATGAGCTTGAAGTTAAGGACACCGATTGGTATAGGAGGAATGATAGGAGTTCCCATCAGAACAAAGGGAAAGGAAGTGATGAAAGAAGGAAGTTCAATGACACTTGTTTAAAATGTGGTGAAGCAGGACATATAGCCTTTGAATGAAAACAAGGTAACTCAGAGAAGAAAGCATAGGGTAGTAGGAGAACAACATTTGTTAATGAAGAGTCCACCGGTTCAGTGAACAAAAATCAAGTAGAGGAAGGTGCAATGTTAGTGACTGGGAGGATCCTATATCATGGAGAAAAAGAGAAGGAGTCTATACAGAGGAAGAATTTGTTCAAGACAAGATGTAAGGTGAAAAGTAAAGTGTCTAATATTGTCATAGACAGTGGCAGTTATGATAATCTTGCTTCAGAGGAGTTAGTTGACAAACTGAAGTTGCAGAGGATGAAGCATCCTATACCATATCAAATTGCATGGATTCAAGATGAATATAAGGTATTGGTAAGTAAATAATGCCTAGTTAAATTCAAGATTGGGAAGTATTATGATGAATTTTTGTGTGATATTATGCCTATGGATGTGTTTCATATCTTCTTGGGTAGACCATGACAGTATGATAGGAAATCCATACATGATGGTAGAAGGAATGTTTATACTATTGTTGCTAATGGAATGAAACAAAATTTGTTACCTTTAGCGAAAACTCTTAAGAGTGAAGCATGTACTAGTGCAATAATCTATTTAGTGGATGGCATAAAGCATAATAATGTGTATTTTTCTTTAATACCTAAGGAGTCTAAGAAGAATGTTTTGGTAGAAGAACAGCCTAAGGAAATTTATGGATTGTTGAATGAGTATGCTGACATCATATCTAATAATGTACCTAATGGATTACCACCAGTAAGAAGTATTAGTCACTTCATGTATTTGATACTAGGAGCTAGTTTACCAAATAAAGCAGTATATAGGATGACACTGACAAAGAATGAAGAACTCAATAGGAAAGTGAAAGATTTGTTGCAAAGAGGGTTGATCAGAGAAAGTTTGAGTCCATGTGCAGTACCTATTGTATTGGCACCTAAGAATGATGGACAATGGAAGATGTGTACTGATTCAAGATCCATTAATCCGATTACGATTAAGTACCAATTTCCTTTACCTAGGATGAATGATTTGATGGATTGTTTGAGTGGAGCTAAGTATTTCACCAAGATTGACTTGAAGAGTGGATATCACCAAATTAGAATTAGAGAAGGTGATGAGTGGAAGACTATATTTAAGATAAATGAGGGATTATATGAGTGGTTGGTAATTCCTTTTGGATTGTCTAATGCATCTATTACTTTTACGAGGCTAATGAATGAAGTCTTGAAGAGATTCTTGGGTAAGTATGCCATTGTTTATTTGGATGATATCTTGATTTCCAGTAAGAGAAAAGAGGAACATCTAATGCATTTTAGAGAAGTATTGCAGAGGTTGAGATAAGAGAAGTTGTTGATAAACATCAAGAAGTGTACTTTCATGAAAGAGGAGTTAGTATACTTGAGATTTGTAATATCAGCTAAAGGATTGAAGATGGATCCTGAGAAAGTGAAAGCCATTGTTGACTGACCTACACCTGAGAGTGTTGGAGAAGTAAGATCATTTCATGGGTTAGCTAGTTTCTATCAGAAGTTCATCAGACACTTTAGTTCAATCTATGGACCGATGACTAAAGCTATGAGAGGTGATAAAAAGGAGTTCAAATGGACACATGGAGCACACAAGAATTTTGAGTTGTTGAAACAAAGGGTGACTGAACAACTGATATTATCTTTACCTAATTTTAATAAGGTGTTTCAAGTAGGTTGTGATGCTAGTGGGAATGCAAAAGGAGTAATTTTGACTCAAGAAGGGAGACATGTTGCTTATTTCAATGAGAAGTTGATTGATGCTAAGAGAAGATATTCAGTGTATGATCAAGAATTCTATGATATAATTCAATATTTGAAGAAGTAGAGACATTACTTGTTACCTAGGGAGTTTTTACTGTATACCAATCATCAAGCATTGAAGTATTTGGGTAGCCAAGGTAACTTGAATCAGAGACATATGAGATGGGTTGAGTTTATGAAGACTTAAAAATTTGTGTTGAAACATAAGAGTGGTGTGGAAAATAAATTTGCTAATGATTTGAGTAGAAGAACGAATTTGTTGACTAAGATGAAGATTGCAGTATTGGGTTTTGATGAATTGAAGACCTTGTATGAGGAAGATCCAGACTTTGTTGAATCTTGGACGCCTTGTAAAGAACCTACTGTTGTAGACAAAAGTAAGTGGTTAGATTATTTAGTTCAGGATGGAATGTTGTTTCAAGGTAATCAATTATGTATACCTAGGAGCTCCATGATAGATAAACAGATTAAGGAGAAACATAATGGAGTTTTAGCATGATAATTTGACATTAATAAGATAATTGCTTTGGTGAATGATAATTTCTTTTGGCCACAAGTTTAGAAGGATGTGAGGAATCTTGTACAAAGTTGTAAGGTATGTCAAGTTGCAAAAGGAAGTAGTAAAAATGTGGGGTTGTATAAACCTTTGACAGTATCGGTCAAACCTTAGGATGAGATTAGTATGGATTTTGTGCTTGGATTTTCTAGAACACAGAGAGGTTATGACTCAATTTTTGTGGTTGTAGATAGATTTTCTAAGATGACACATTTCATTCCTTGTAAGAAGACAACCAATTCAGTGCATGTAGCTGATTTATTTTTCAAGGAGATTGTGAGATTACATGGATTACCTAAGAGCATTGTATTAGATAGGGACAATAGATTTGTTGGTTATTTTGGAGGACACTTTGGAATAATTTTAAAGCTAATTTGAAGTTTAGTTCTACTTTTCATCCACAAACTAATGGACATACATAAGTTGTGAACATGAGTTTAGGGAACTTGTTAAGGTGTTTAGTTGGAGATAAGCCTGGAAGTTGGGATTTAGTTTTACCTCAAGCAGAGTTTGCTTACAATAATTCAATAAATATGAGCACATGGAAGACATTAGTTGAAGTGGTTACTAGGTTTAATCCTAAGGGAATAGTAGAATTAAGGGATATCAGTCATGAAGTTAAGAATAATTCTGAGGGAGAGGAGTTTTTTGAGGTTATGAAGTCATTACATGAAGGAGTGAGACATCACTTGGAGGAAATAAACCAAATTTATAAAAGGAGAGCTGACATGAAGAGGAGACAAAATAAATTTCAAGTGGGAGATGAAGTTATGGTGTATTTGTAGAAGGGTAGATTTCCATGGTACTTATAATAATTTGAAGATGAAGAAGTTTGGTCCTTGTAAGACCTTGAGGAGATTTGGTTTAGGGAAATTTATATGAAGTGGAATTACCAGAAGATATGGATATATCACCAATTTTCAATGTTGTTGATTTGTATGAGTATCATGAATCTGATTGTAGTAGCAATGAAGGATCAGATGTTGGACACCATTATCATAAGAAGTAGATGGATTAGATGGAGAGGATTTTGGATAGTAGAGTTGATCAAAGTACAAGAGGTAAGCAGTATATGGAATATCTAGTCAAGTGGAAGGATAGACCGATTGAAGATTCATCATGGATTTCTCAGGTTGAGGTTGACCTGTTTGGTTTTCCTTTGGCCCCAGCAAAGTGAGGGACTCACTTTTCAATTACCCTGGGTGTATGATGTAGGAGCATCTTGGGATCTAAGCAATCTTACGTCAACCAAAAACATTTGCTTTCAGTAGTTTGTCTGCTTTCAGTTAGGTGTTTCTGTTGGTGATAGATCTGTACTTGTTCTTTTTCGTTGCGATCATGGCTATGTATTTGTGGCTTCATGTTGGATCCTTTTCTATGATCACACCTCATCTTGTTTCATCATGCAAGAGTTATTACAGTTTCTTTGCGATACTGTGTTGTTCATCATGTTACTGATCAGTGGTTGAGTTTTCGATCTTCTTCCTGATCTTTTGGTTGGTTTTTTTGGGTGCGGTCGTGCTAGCTCAGTGTTACGTTTGAGGCTAAATTATTTGTTTGATCACATCTCTTATTATTTGCATTGAAGGTTGATCCAGTAGTTTTGGGTTCTGACCTAATTGTTGTAACACATTTTCTTATTCTTGGAAAATGTGATCTTTACTAGGCCGACTAATGATTTTAAAATTTCTATTTAAGCTTATGGACTTGTTCCTATGGGATAAGAGAGTTTTCATAAGATTATCTAGCGCAACTTGGCTAGGGTTTGTAATATATTTCTAATCTAATCAGGCATGTATGTCTGACATGTTGCAAATCCATTGTAATTGATTCACCGATCATAATCAAAGGCTGATCTCTCATTTTCTCATTGTTGGCTTGTTGTTCTTGTTATTTCTGTTGTGTTGTGTTGGCTGCAAGGATCAACCTGATCTTTTGAAGTTTCTCCGTCCTTGACTACATCAACTATTTAGGGACTTGCCTTAGTCAAAAGCCTATTTTGGTGTATCCACCTCCACAACAACCAGATAAATAGATATATCATAGATAACTAGACACATATGATAAACTTACAAACAAGGGATGTGAACTCCCAATGTGCATAAAGATATAAGATAGATAGAGATATATTACTAGATAGGTTTGAGAAAGCCAAGAGAGTTGTGAGAGTTTGAGATATATTACTAGATAGGTTTGAGAAAGCCAAGAGAGTTGTGAATATAGTTGTGAGAGTTTAAAAAATACTACACAAACACACACACACATACAAAGAGAGAGAGAGAGAGAGAGAGAGAGAGAGAGAGAGAGAGAGAGAGAGAGAGAGAGAGAGAGAGANAACAAAGAGAGAGAGAGAGAGAGAGAGAGAGAGAGAGAGAGAGAGAGAGAGAGAGAGAGAGAGAGAGTTACGAATTGTTTAGAGCCATTTCCATTGACCTATGTAGGTGAAAAGTGACAAAATGTTGACAAAAAGCCTTTGAACATTATCTTTTCATAGGGCGCTAGCGTATGAACAACCATGATATACATGCTATTGTTTAGATAAATTATGCTAAAAATGTTAGTGGACAAGAGAAACATGTGATTAATACAAAACTGATGTAAGAAGGTAGCTGCTGAAAAGTGGCCTTGAACACCATGAGAGGGAAAAGGTAGATGCAAGGGGTGAAATGACCCTACACAAATACTGGAGGGATGAACTCTAAAATGGATATAAAAGTTTAGGTGAAATTGCAAAGGGTATGCAATTTCCAACACTAAACAACTAACTGTGTAGGAGAAGCAACACTAGGAAAATTGACAATCTCTTGAGAAAGTAACTATGCAACGGAAGAATTTTTTTCCTATTGATGTTCCAAGTACACGTCATGATCAAATTTAATCTTCTCATTATGATTATTTCCATCATACCAACAAATATCTTATGATCAATTTTTTTTTGAGCAATTGGAGGACTAAGACAATTGCATTTTCTCAAAGGATGACAATGAGACCTTAACATGACTCAATATACAAGCCCTAATAAAATGAAAGATGATGTAATAAGGGAAGGTATTGGTATTAATCTTAGCAAATTAAATATATATATTAAATATGGTAAATAAAACCCTAAGGTCAAAACCTATGGGATGTAGGATTGAATGAGTTCACTAAATTAAAAAGAAAAAAAAAACTTATAGCTTTTCAATTAAAATCTAGAACATTGTAAGAGTGCTTTTGGACTCAATCCTATATAATAAGAAACAACTATCAACCAATAGAGGTGAATCTAAAAGCATGCTTACACTAATTTTATGAATTATGAAAAATTCATGCTTACTAAATCTATAATGATAAAAATTTAATATAAAATAAATACTAAATATCATAAATTACTTATGAATTAAAGTTAATAATGCTAATCATTACATTAGAAATACTTAACCTAATCAAATTAGAAGGCCTCAAATTATTGACATGTTGCAATCAACAAATAGAATCTTTAAATTAGAAATAAGCTCCCACATAAACAACCAACAAATTGATTAAAGAATTAAATAAATAAAACTCCCACATAAACAACCAACAAATTGATAAAAATCAAAATAAACGCAAAACAAAATAGATAAAATTAGGACATACAAAATTTCCCACAACAATGGCTAAATAAAATTGTGAAATTGAGACTCGGATAGCATATTTTCAACTTCTTACTAATACACGCATTACCTATGGACCGTCACCACATGAAGTCTTATACCTACTCATGTAAAGTTCTCAGTACGTCAACTGTCAGAGTAGAATTAGAGCAGAAATTTCCTGCATTCGAATGCGAACAATTTTAAAAAATATCTTCCGTATGAGCCACTTATGTGAGAGCTCTTTTCTATTTTTTGAGAACGTGACTTTATTTATGCAAAGAGTCCATTTTGCAATTATATTTTAATCGAATAAAGAAAAAATATAAGCAGACAAGAGATCAATCACTCTCTCGATAATCTCAACAAATCAAAGTGAGGGTTAATACAGTAAATCTGCTCCACAGTAAAGATTGGGTGCCTTAAAATGACAATCTACTTTTGAATTCACAAAGCGAGATAAATACCCAAAGACTATCTAAAATACTCTGAAATGGGAGCCGTGTGGAAAGAGGCAAAAGGAAAAATGATCCAGATGGATTAGCGGTTGTGGTGTAGAGGGGCAACGAGAATGCTTATTGGAAGAACAAAAGATTATGTATATTGGCAGTGAGGAGAGAAAAAAGTGAAGGCGTGAGAAATTCTGCCAGTGTAATGGCGGATTGGCAATTAACCGGGGGAGGAGTAGTAGGAGGAGGAACCCTTGGCAGTGGGGGTGCAGGAGACGCGGATGTGGTGGTGAACAGCAAGAGACAGAGGAGACCTAGTGTCAGATTAGGTGAAATAGGAGATCAATCTGCTGCATATGCATATGACACCACTAAGAGAAAGAAACAGCAGCTGCAATGGAATCAGACCTTTTTTCCCAGATATGCTCCAGATTACCCACCTGGTAAGTTATCTAAAACTAGACCTCTTGTGAACATTGGTAGTGATGGGCAGGTGGTTTTGGATGAATCCATTGCCCAATTTGGATATAGTAAAATGCAGTTGAATCCCATGTGTGTTAGTAAAAAGATCAGGCATGGTAGGACTCGCAGGAAGGGTGTGGGGCTAGTTGGTAAACAAGTACAATCTGCAACAAGGGCTATGAGGGTCAGTCCTGATAGTAATAATAATAACGAGGGTAATAATCAACATGGGCACGACAAGGGTTCGGGAGATGAAAATGGGTTTGGTGCATCTTATGATATTGATACCCCTGATGGGTTCAAGGACTCTGATCTGGATACCTCTGGAAGTCCCACCATGAAAGAAACCTGTACTATTCATCTTGATTCCCCTGATTCCACGAGGCCTGCCAATTTGGGTGGCTCATCTGAGTGCCAGGAAGTATCTGAAGGGGGAACATGGGGAGGTCTGAACAAGAAGGGTGGGGGATCAACAGAATATGGGAACGATGTTGTAAATGAAGGGATGGATTTACCATCTGATGTGGATATTAGGTCTAATAAGCAGGAGGGCGGTGCCAATGGAGGCGTTTTGATAAGGGGAGGTCTTAATGGTGGAGTGGGGGTTGGGGATGTGGATGAGAAGTTGATGAGTGCCAAAAGGTATTTTGCCCTTGCAAGGGATGTAAGGTCATGGCTGGGTGGGCTTGGATTAGGTAGATATGCAGAACTCTTTGAGATGCACGAAGTTGACAAGGATGTGTTGCCATTGCTAACTTTGGACGATCTGAGAGAGATGGGGATCAACGCTGTTGGGGCTAGGCGTAAGATTTATTCTGCAATTCAGAAAATTGGTAAGCGTTTTCCTGTGTGAATTCACAGTTTACACTTCAGAGAGCATGGAAACTGACTGTATGAAGCAGACAAGACAATAAAGCTTCTGCTACCAAGGATAGGAAGCTAACACAAATGCCTGAAAGTAGTGTTTTTCTGTAAATGAAGCACCTGTATGTATATATATGAATGAGGTTTTCTTATTTGCCTGTTTAGTTTTTTTTTCTTCCTCTGTAGTGATATGCTCGAGATACATTTGAAGTGCTTACTACCATACATTAATTTTTCTTTTTCTATGTGGGTCTGAATGAAATCAATTCAAATCCCTAAGTGTTGTTAACCTGTCTCATCCGTTCACTATGTTGCCACTCTATGTGGACATCAAAAAGCAGCAAACCTGGTTTTCGAATCAAGGAAACGTTAAGGCTTGGATTCTGTTGTTGCTTAGTACTTTCATTCTTATATGCTGATATTTGAGAATAAATATAAAATTAAGGCTTCCAATTTTGGCAAATGTAATTTATTGAGGTATGTTTTATATCAATGTTAGGTTAACGTTTTTCAGAATTGTACTAATAGATGAATCTAATTTTAAAAATGTGGCAACAAATTATCTAGTTGAGGATAACTAACCTATAACATTTCCCCTTGTTTTGATTTTGTTTCTCTTAACATTCCACCACAGGGCATATACTTATTACACCATAGCTTGTTGAAAATTAATTTATCTTTGAAAGATAATGGTCTTTCCAGATGCGTTATAGCTTCTTTCATTATTTTAAGATCCTTGTATGCTTTATAGTTTATAGTTATATCAAATCAAGCTATTAATTTATCCTTGAAAGAAGCTGGTCTTTCCAGATGCTTTATAGCTTCTTTTATTATTTTAAGATCCTCACATTCTATATGGTTTATAGTTATATCAAATTCCTCCCTATGGTTCTCTTCAACATGTGTCCACTTAGTGCTACTACCAAGCAAATATGTATGCAAACTAAACGAATTTGTACGCAACTAATCTCCTATGTATGTAAACTGAGCTTCTATGTAAGATAATGAGTGTTAACTGTTAAAGCACGTTGCTCCCAAAGGGAGCTTTTTAGTAGCCATCTCTGTCAAATGATGAAATTTTTGTTTGAAGATATACATGAAGTTGATTTCAGTTCCTATCAAATTAGGTAGCAAACATTGTCATCTTTCTTCACCAGATCAGGCTCCATCTACCTGTTATGTTCTAGAAGAGATCCCTAAAGGTTCCTAATTCTTTAAAGATACACAGGCTCATTCACTGAGTAGATCACAGGTTCGAATGTGCAGGGGATGGGGTTGTATACTTCACTGGATAATAAATAAGATAAAATTGAATGAAAATACAATGCTTGTTGGATTTCTCAAGGGTGGTCTCAGATATAAAATTTGGCCTGTGCTTAGCGGTGACATATAAACTTAACCTTATTGCTTACATTTGCCTGGGTTGGTGGGTGGCTATGAGTAGTTTTAGCCTTTGAGGTTAAGGAGGAATTATAAATGGAATAATAGTCTTGGTGATGAGATTAAAGGTTGTGCTCCAGTGGGCTACAATCTCTGGTGCTGAGTGCAGTGTTAAGGGAAATATATAAGAGGGCACGCTAGATACCTTTGAACCTTTCTCTAATAAATTTTAGCTAAATAGTGTGAAAGTGTTCTTTCTCATTGCTACTGAATCTACTGGGTTTACTTTTACAGTAGTTGTATTTTGTACCTGTGTGTTTGCTTGCTTCTACTTAGTGATTATATTGTTTAGTGTCCCTTATTTGTAACTTGTTTGCACTTTGCAGTTGTGTTCTTGCTTCACTTTATAGGTTTGTCTTGCTTTACAACCTCTTTGTAGCTACCCTGATAATTAAACTAGTATATTGTATGGTTTAGTTTTTCCTAATTACTACATGCAGTTTGGATGATGTATCTCCCCAGTTTATCAAGCCACCATTTATGGTTGGCTGTAATCTGTTCATTCTATTTTCAACAGAAGTTAAGAGTTTCTATTATTTAGGTTGTTTTTATGAGTTAAGATATCAGGGGATTTCATGCTGCATGTTCTTTGTAGTACACCTCATTTTTGAATAAAATGCTGTTATACAACAGTTGTATGGATGACATCCTTTCCATATGCAATTCTTTTATAGAATTTTATACGATCGAACAAAAATCAAGCTCAACTATTATGAGTATATTTTTTCCTTCAGGTTTCTTGGGCTTGTTTATATTCAGGGCTTTAACAGCAGAAAATAATGTATCTTGTTCCCTGACAAAATTATAGTATCTACTATCAAATATCAATGATGTTCTGGATGACCATAGTTGCTTAGCAGTGCTGTTAAAGTATGATAATTGTAAGAGTGGAGTGGGGCTTTAACAAAGAAAATGCTATGATTCCATTTGAAAATCATTTATGCAAGTTCTTTGTGATTTTGTGTGATAACTCTGTATTGCTCAAGTACTGTAGGTAGCCATTTTAATTAAGTAAAATTTGCAAGACTTCTCCAACAAGTGAATATTGCCAGGTGCTTTTACGCTCATTATCATGGTTGTCAGAAAGTTATCTCTTTCAGGGATAGCAAGTTGTATATCTTGATGTGGAATTAAGAGATAAATTATTTTCTGCTCGTGGCCACATGTTTAGTGTATATAATCACCCTTGAATGTGAAAATATATGGATTCATCCATTTATAAATTGTGCTTGTTTTGGTTGTTAGATATGTACAATTTGACATTGCTTAAAATCAAATCTGTTATTTCTCCTGCCCATCTGTTAATTATTTTGCTTAATATAGTCAATGAAACACAAAGACATGATGGAGGAAATAAACCTAGAATTAATGGAGGGGTTCTTGTTTACTTGTTACCCACAGTGAAACACGGGGGCGTGTATGTTTTCACTCCCACCCTCCTCTCCCCGCGTTTCTGAGATGGGGACGGGGCGTGCCCCCCGCTACCACCACCAGGACATCTGGAGATTGCCAGGAGTCTCTGGGATGTCTCCTGTCCCCAGACGTCTCAAAGTGTTTTTTTTAAATCATATATATATATATATATATATATATATATATATATATTTGGCCAATTGAAGGACATTTTCAGATCATTTGCAAACCTACTATGGGCAATTTATGTGGGCCTCTAGCTGCTATTGTATACACTATTGCTGATTACGCTGGCTACCCTAAATAAAAATCAGAACTATGGTTTCTATGTTGGTGTTTCCATGTTTGCAATTCATGTGGTGCTACTGTCATATTTATGATTTTATCCAATAATTCATTATCCAATTCCATTTTCATATATGGTTAATTTCAATGTATAAGGGTTTCATATAATCAGTGGTGAATGACAGTATCACTGTCCATAAAATATCATTATATCACCCATAATCAGCAGTCATATTGGACATTCTGAACACAAACAATTCATATCTTAGTATATGGTATTTACTATTTGCAATTTGCTATTTTACGAATTTGCCAAAGTTTCATTTGAAATGTAATTCTTATACATCTTTTCATAACTAGTTTTTCAAGTACTATATGTATCTCAGCACCGCCTCCTGCCGCCCCCCCTCTGCCATCCTCCCGACATCCCCCGCCATACCCGAACTTAGGTTCTCTGTCCCTCGTCCCGCCTACCCCCCGTCCCCAATGGGCGGTGGAACACAGGTTGCCCAACGGAAGGAGAAAAAATAGCAAATAATCGTTAAAAACATGCTGGATTATCCATACAAGATTACATGACTTCATGCAAGCAGATCTAAATTAATGAACATGTTATTCCCTTTCTTGTGATATATTTTCATCTTTGTTTGAATTGGTTTTGAACCTTAAATCATGATTAGTACAAATGTGTCCGTGGCATGAACACAAATTTAGTTACCGGCAATATCTAATGAGACATGAGGTGATACTGTATATTTAAGTACCTTTAAAGAACAGATGACTATTTTGGAATGCAGTTGAAACCTTGTTTTAAGATGAGGAGAGATTTTGAGGGTCCTAATCTAAAGTTTTGAAGGTTCTACTGCCCCTTCTAACCATCTCGGCTTTATCCCTATGATATGTCTGAACATTGGCCAGAAGATCTATTTTTTAATCATTTCAGATGATTCATTTAAGGGGCTTTGCATGTATGTAATGGGGCAGAGAAATGGGGAGAAAGACAAGTTTACAGTGTCAAGATCAATCACAAGTAGGCTAGTTTTATCCATGAGGAATTGTGTGAAATTAATTCTTGGGGGCAATGGTAAGAACCACCCAAGTAATAGCGATGGTACATTGTTCAATGAAGCCAAAAGACATGTAAAATCATCTTACCCATATTACTTGGACTCTGGGAGGGATGACAGTAACACGAGTAATGTCAATGCTACACTGTACAACGAAGCGGAAAAATATGCTAAATTGTATAGCTGAATGGATACATTTGATATCTGATGGTCAAGACCAACTTGGTATGAAGGATGATAAAAGTATGTCATTATGTGTCATCAACATCGTTAATTAAAACATATTGTTGATGTTTATAGCTTCGATCAGATAAAATGATCTTAGCATTGAATTAAATAGACATCATTATATTATTCTATATATGCATATTAATATATATATAAATAATAATGATATTATTATATATATA